>JBAJNP010012115.1:0-13833 GCA_036877545.1 Yasuhikotakia modesta | reverse complement strand
ACACACACACAGACACACACACACCTCTGAGGCCTGTCAGGAAGCGTGCCAACTCTGTATACTTTAATTATGAGTACGCTGACCATAAAAGCCCCCCGGACCGCCGTGATGCACAGAGAGATTACAATCTAGTCACACGGCTTTCCACAGACGGGATTGTTCCCCAACAATGAGCTGAAAGTCGGGAGAAAGACAGGGGATAGCGTGGAGGGCGGAGCCTGTTGTCCAAACCAATCAGGAGCTGAGAGAGACATCCTGGTATCACACACTGTAATCCTGCTACAATAAAGATGTAATGAATCTTGGCAAGGGGAGGATTTACCCATGGATCTGTCTGTCCTGTTTTTTTCTCCATCTTTTTGTCCTTCTCTCATATCTTCATCTTTCTGCTGCTTTTTTTCCCTCTGTTCCACTTCCTCAGTTTTTAAAAGGAATTTTAAATCAGTGAGAAGGATTTAAATGAGAGGCTGGTTTCCTCACAGATGTGGTCTCACACTCCTGCCTCCTTTTGTGACAGACTCACAATTCTGCTGAAACGAAATGTGTGACGTGTGTGTGAGTGTGTGTGTGTGTGTGTGAGTGAGTGTGTGTCTGTGTGTGTGTGTATGTGTATGCATGTGTGTATGTGTGTGTCCACTGACTCTTCACCTTGCTGACTTTGAAACTCAAATGGAAAAGCTCTCTCTTACACACAAGAGCTGCTAATTCAAGACTGCGAGGTGGTCTTCAGCATGCAGATCGGTCTGGACAGCAGGTGTGGAGTGTGTGTGTGAGGGAGCCCATGAGTGTGTGTGGGTTTGTGGCAGAGGGTCTCTCCGTCCTGATTGCAGGGGCCTCTCGAGGGACTTGATGCCTACTTGATAATCACTATGTCCGGGAGTGCCGAGACCCCCAACAGCCCGCCTTAGGCCGGAGTGGCCCCCTCTTCCTTCACAGCCCAATGATTACCATCTCAAGGGCTTTGAGAGGAACCGAACCCAGGAGGTCAGAAGAGACGGAGATTTTTGATCAGAAAAATCTCAACTCAAAGCCTCTTGTAAATCGAGACGGTCAGACGAGAAGCTCACAACATCTTAATATTGGGGGGCAAACTGACTACTAATGTTTCTTTTAAAATATGCAATCTTTGGTATACAGGCCTCGCAAAAGACTCTCAAATCAACCAACAAATGTGGAGTCAACCGTTAAATTTACCTTTGTGTTCCTCCAAACCGGTATTTTGTTCTTTTGTGAAACACAACAAGAGATGTTTTGACGTTGCATGAAAAAGCAACCAGAAAACCTGCTAAACTTCACACTTTTTGTGTTGCACACGATAAAAAAAACACCCAGGCTGAGAATAACCTGAGAGAGAGCAAACGATGACAGAAACTGAACTTTTGGATAAACTAACCCTTTAAGAACAGGAAGCTATTGGCTAACCTCATCTCTAAATCTCATCTTACGGAACCTGAAACTACTTTAGCGTGAGCTCTGTCAGCCGGGGTGCGGAGAAAATAAGAGTCTGTCGGTACTAAGAACTCATTACCTTAAAAGTTCCGGGGAAGAACTTTCCTACCGAGTCTTGAAAGCAGGTCCCAGAGGGCCAAACGTATCGCTTCTGATCATGAAACGTAACAAACAGGGCAGCGCATTAGGATTCTAGAGGGCTGGATGGATGCTGGCGTGAGGTGCTTTCATAAACGCAGACAGAGAGCGACAGAAGCGATGGCGGACACCACACATATGCAGATTAGATGCATGACACACTCAGTTTCCACAACAACGGAGCCCAAGGGAGCGCCGTCCTGGTGACAGAGGCTTTGGCAGTCAGAGCACCAAGACCTGCTCACAGACCGAGTGACATCCAGTCGTTTAGAGAAGACACAATGAGTCTGCACTGACCTAATGCTGATTTATCAATAGAAAAGCCAGTTTGATTTTAAAATCCATTATTGGTAAGACTTTACTTGAAAGGTAGGGCGATTTCAAACAGACTAGCTAGCTCTGAAAGCAAACGATCCCTCTCTCCAGAGTGCTCCACAAAACACGCCTCCTGCAAACACAAACGCTCACAGTTTGAAGGGGAATTCAGTACAAATGCAATGATTGGACAGATATGCTGTCTTGCGCCATCGACAGAAAATAAATATTTATATAAATGTATTTACATCACTTTCCATGGCTGTTAAAGATTTAAGCAACATTAACGTTTCTGAAAAAGAACTGCTACCCTGCTCTTAACAATACTGGCACATGCTTTATAAAAAAACCCTTTAAACCAGTTTTATGTTCTCATAAAAATGTGTCAGTGCAGTTACAGGACTATATAAATACTGATATGTAAGTGATGCTTGTGTATGTTTGCCTAGGTGTTGCTAGGCAGTTGCTAGGTGTTGCTAGGCAGTTGCTAACCGAATGGTTGTAATGTGGTTGCTACAGTGCGTGTTTACTGACCCAAGTCAACATGTCTGATCTATAGATATGACTAGATATGGACATCTTAAATACTAAGAGCAAACATTAGCAAAAATAACAGTGAGGCTTATCCATGAAAACCCAACCAATAACTGTTAAAAATATCAATGTTTAAGTTCTTTCAAACAATCACTTCAGTGAGTAAATCACACACAAACAAACTACATTTGAAGAGATAACACTATTGTGACAAATAAAAACATTATACAGAAGCTAAACAAAAATAAACAATATAATTGAATAATATATATAATATTAAAAGTGTTTAAATGCTCTACAGCAAACTGTTTCTAGATAGACAGCTAGTCAGACAGACAGATGGATTCTATATATAGCTAGAAAATCCAGGAAATTTCTTTTCACACTATAGAGGTATTTTTTAAATGATGCATAAGCTCCACCCCTTCTGTCACCTGTCCAGCTCAGCTGTGTGCTGGACTGTGACTGATGGATGCTGGCGGGATGTTAGCATGAGTGCACACTGAGTGTACCAAAACCCTGCAGTCTGCTGCACTTTTACAAGTGTGGCAAGTGTACGGGGCCGCACTCCAGGGATCAAGGGTGCAGCGCTAATGCGTGTGACCGACCGCAGTCAGAGAGCGCCGGGTCTGTTGCGACGAACGGACAGATGGTACGATGGGAAAGCGGGCAGCTGCTGCGGGTGGAGGGCGGGGGCGTGTCCGCAGTTGTCAGACAGCGGTGTGACGTCAGGGGTGGTGGCTGTGGGGCAGCAGCTGTACTACTTTGGCATGGGGTGACGTTGCGCACAGTTGCCCTGGACGCAGCTGTGGCAAAAGCTGGCATCCGCCATTCCAGGAATGCAGCCGGTCATATCCGCTGTTGGCATCTGGTAACTATCGCACACACACACACACTGTCCAGAAAGCACAACCAGCCAGCACACATCAGCCAGTCTCCGTGTCCATTGCTGCAGGATAAAGTCATGTCGGTTACATCCACAGCTGTCAAATGAAAACACGCCACATCATCACGACATTAAACAAATGAGGCGGAAAATGCTAGAATACCCGACATCACCGGCCTCCGGTTTACACCGACACAAAGCCACATAAACACCAGCTGCAAACTCCCGGAAAATTGCTAATGCAAGCACAGCCTATTTATTACTCCTCCGTGCCGTCGCTCGCCCGACGTTAGCCTGCTAGCATCCGTTTCACCGTCGCCCGTTTGCGTACAGTCAACGCTCGCTTCAGGTTAATTTTAGCCTCATTCACAGGTACCGGTTTTTCCCACTGGACTCTCAGGTTAAGTGCCTCTCAAGGGCACTTCTGAGCAGGACTTTGGGGGGAAGCACCTGGTTTAAAGTGTGATTTTCTCACACAGATGTCCAATGAGCTTCATAGCCAGAGGCTTTTACAATCACATCCATCTGCCCGCTCTGAAAACAGTCATGCAGAGCTCAGGGAAGCTTTGTTACAAACTCCAGTGAGCTGCCCTGCTGTCTGCTGCCTACACAGACAGCTGCCTACTAAGACAAAGTCACTGGGATAAAACCTCACAAGTGTGGCAAGGACACACTCTTTTCCACAAACGTTTCTTGTTATGCTTGTTGAAAGTTTACGTCCTGATAGCAATCGCTAAGTAACGCAATCTACCCTACCTTTAAAACAGGTATAAGCACATGTACGTAGATAAACGGTGTATATTTTACACTAAGGCATCTATACCTATTCATCTATACACAAATCAGAGAAGATGCATGTCCAATTCACCCAACCTGCATTGAGAAGAAACCAGGAATCCTAGTTGACACATGAAGAACATGCAAACCTCACACAGAAACTCCAGGTTCAACCAAAACTCGAACCAGGAACCTTCTAGCTGTGCTAGCTAGACTCTGGAACAGCCATCTTGTGAGACCGCACCTGTGATTAAAGTGCCGGGCAGGTAATGACTGAATGCTGTAACAGAGCTAAAGTATCCAGATTACAAAAACAGCTTTAACTGCGTTTAGAGAGAGTCAGAGCACAACAGAGGCAGAGATCGAGAATGTAAATTATCATGTGGATCCTGCTCTATTGCTGCTACACAAACACTGAGATAATACAGGCTAGGAAGGAGAGAAAGAGCGAGAGACATAGATGTGACATGTATGTGTGAGAGTAAAAGTAAATTGTGATTCTGCATTGGCACAGCTGACAAATTTAGGTGGTAAAAACGTTTTCTTAACATTTCAATTAGTAACAAAAACATTAAACGTCCTCAAATGTTTAAAACATCCAGACAGTGAATTAATGTTAAATATAAAAAATAGTGCTTTTGTTGTACGATGTACAACATTAAAAACGTTCTACTTATGTTACTGTAAGAACTTTAAGAGAACGCAATGTTAGCCAATATTGTACAAATGTCACCTGTTAGCTGGGGACACAGCATTAGTTAGACGCTACGGTAGAAAATCCTTGTTACCATGGAAGCACACAACAATATCCTGAAATTACCTAGCAACAACCAAACTACATCACTTACGGATCTAAAACTTTCTACACAAACACGCTGCAACATGATACAGTTTCCCTCTCATTTGCTTCTCGCAGACGCGACGCATCGCGACACCTTTCTGAGAAACTTAAGATTCGTTCGCTCGCTCCTTAATCACAGCCACCAATCACGGCTTCCGACGACCCTGCAGAGGAGCACAAGATGTTGTCAATCATTAATCGTCCTCAATCAGGCGAGATTTCCACACGGAAAAATCACTTCCTGCCGCCCCCCCACATCAGTCTTCCCTGTTGCTCATTGCTTCCAAATGTTATCTGTAATTACCATTTGCTCAGCAAATTAGCTCAAATCAGATCATGCTTCTTAATTAAAGTGACATTTCAGCAGTGGCGGGGAACACGTGTGGCTGCGCCAACATGCTAAATGATAAGTGACCTGCAGCCCTCAGCCAGCATTAGCTTCAGAGATCCTCTGTAGGTCCTGAGCGCCGCATTGGAGCGCAGCCTCGCGAACCTTATCTGCAGGTGAATGTCACACAAACGTTACTGGTTGGTTATTTACAAGAACCTTAAATGCAGAAACTTTTTTACCAGAAACTTCGTTATGCTAGTTGAAAGTCTATTGACATTTCACATCGTTCATGTGTTTCATAAGTTCATGAGTTTTGGAGGAAGTGTGTAAATAACAATTACACACACAAATACTGTAAATACAATTGCTAAATATTATAACTCGCTACTGATGCTATAACGTTTGAACACTTTATTGATAACTTTAATTGATAACTTTCCAATAACGTGACAACAGATTAGTGACATTCGAATATTCTATCACAACTTAAATCACTCAACACTTCAGACAGATGCAGCTCTGAATCAGACGTAAGGACAGAACGCAAGACAGATTGCAAGCATATGGCCTCATCCGACGCATATTTTTATCTTTCTTTATTAGCTGTTGTTGTCAATTTAGAGTTGACCGGGTCGAGGATCGTGAATGAAGAGTTCAGTTGGTGTCAAGGAGGCCTGCATATTAACACCCACAACAGGAATAACATTTCATGGAGATTTTTACTCCCTTGAACCAATAACGGCTTGTGTCAGGGCTCAGGTTGTGACATCAAGGGGAACCGGGCCCTCAGGGGCCGTACGGGACACTCAATAAATCTCAAACACCTTTATAAATCTCCCAGCCTTCAGAAGCTCACTCTACATGAGCCACCTGAATAACAAATGAAGTTCCCATAATGCACCTCTCTCACGCAGGTGCGGTAACAGGAACTAGGGTTCATTTTTACCATTTCAAATCTGACTATATTTTGTGGGGGTACCGCCCACAACGCAACCGTAACAAAAAAGTGATAAACCTCATCTAAATTAGCTATAATAATTAATACATAAATAACACACGAAAGCGTTGAAACCTTTACAACTCCAATAAAACAATCTGGCACTCTGTAGCTAAACAGCCAGTCGTGGGTTTTGCTTCACAAACTGCATAAATCCACACACCCACTCGTCCAGCCGTCTGCAGCCGCTACGATTTAGGCCCCTGATTATATATTCATACAGATGAATCAATAAGACCTCGCAGCACAACTGGAAGACTGAGAGAATTACAATGAGCCCACGTCAATAGACTACAGCTTTACATTTCATTAGAGGCAGACCCACACTTTAGCGCTAAATGAACAACAATAAAACTGAGCTGTCGGCACCGATAACCACACGGGCCTGAGAGCTGGGCTGTCTCGCTCGGCTCGCCCTCATGAGGGCGCAGACACGGCTCGGCTAAATCTCTGACATAAACCCAGCCTGGCATAAGTCGAGGACATTATAGAAAAGAATCTGTACATCAAAGTTTAGAGTTAACAACAATGATATATAGAGAGAGCTTCACTATAGTGGAATTTGTCACCTAAAAACACAAACAAAAAGCACAAGATCTGAGTTCGTTCAACTGGATTGATAAGGAGACAGAAAGTGTTCAGCCATTGGACATTCAAATAAGCTCCGCCCTCGTAGAGAGATACATCATCAGGATGTCATTCTGGGGGGGGTGTGGTTAATATTGTAAAATTAAAAATTACAAATGCAAATTAATTAAAAATAGATGAATAGCTTGTTTATATTAAACGTTACAAACTTCTCTAAAAAATAAATGTTGATTTCATGGTGACTTTAATGTTGTTCCACTGGAAGCTGAAGCATGGAGCTACTGTAGCGTCGCCCAGATCACGGGTTTAACTCTCATCACAAACACACACACAAAATCTTCATTCTGAATCCGCAGTAAGTTGCACCTGATAAAAATGAAGCGCAAATGCATGCAGAAGAGAAACATGTTTGTTTCTTAGACATGACCTGACACATGCTTAAACATCTCCATCAACCGTACGTCTAACTGTACCATCAACATACATACACACACCTGCCATTCACCTTATTAGGAACCCAGACGCACACATACACACACTCTATTTGCACACGGCCTATTGATTTCTGTCTAATGACACAGGCAGCGGCGTCCGGATCGTGGCCACTACAGGAAGAGAGAGGCGGGGGGGAATGTGACTCCGATCATGGGATAACACCCGACATCCGCCGATCTCCCCTCACCCCTCAGACACACACCCTGCATGCAGCCTGCGGTTTTAGACATCAGCCAGGGGTCACATGCAACGACTGAGGCGAGTTACTGCATACTTCAGCACTGATGTGTGTGAGGGTTCTGTAGACAGAAGCGGGTGTTTATTTAAGTCATTTTAGGGACAAATTTGTACACAAAAGTCAGCAAAACCTGACATATATCTGAGCAAAACCTACTTTTGGGGACGTTATTATTTGTAAAAATGCTATAAAATATAATCAAAAAGTGTTTTTAATTTAAATCTTTTTAAATTAAAGTTGGTAAGTTGTTGTATTTATAACTAGCTGTGAAAACAAGTCTCAAGTCTATGAAATGTCTTCATCTAGATAAACAAAACATTCTTTCAAAATTACCATTGCAGCTTCATTATATACCATGCTACTGCATAACTGCCTCATTATAAATAACCATAGTATTTAAACAGTACTGTAAACTACTAAGAATACCACAGAACCTCAGAAACATTGCATAGCAACATAAACATCAGGTCACTTTCATCTGTAACAATAGAGCACTATGGTAAAACCATGGGTACCATGGAAATATGGAGCTCTTCAACGTAACTTCAGACACCATGTCAACAACAATCATCCGGTACCATCATATACACTACAGTAATACAGCAAAACCATCAGACGTCACCAGGGTACCACCACACTGTTGTTTGTAAGCGATAACTGACATTGCCACACAAAATATCACAAGCAATCTCTAAAATAATTTGTTAGAAAAACAATTCCATCCTAATTCCATTTCATTTCATCCTTATAATCTCAACAGACTCTTCGTCCAACAAAACCACCTTAAAAAACTGGTGATTGCCTCCAACTGATCTTCACAAACAACCAAAATGACTCAAACGTGCTACTCACCTTCTTCATCCTCCCGCTGCGGGTGCCGGTGAAGGCCACGGTGTGTCCGCGGTAGTCGTAAGCCGCCACGGACGTCATGCCGTCATCTTTATCCAGGAACAGAGGGATCCCCTCAATGGTGGTGGTGCCCCCAAGAGGTTGATTGAAGTCCTGGCCACAGAAGTTGTCATCAATCTGCAGCGGCTGCGGAGAAAGTGAACGATTAGAAAGCAGCAGTTAGCAAGCGGGCAGTTAGCGACCGGGAGAGTCACCCTCTAGCAGCGTGGCATTTTCCCTCGCCTTAATCTTCTGCAATACCAATCCATTCTTCTATATTCCTCTGGGTCATTAGAGGCCATATTCTGTATTTTCTGAGCTAATGAATCAGCCTGAGGCCCAAACTCGTTTGGATATATGGCAGGCCGAGTCCCTGAGCCTGCGCTGGTGGGGCAACGGTCTGAAAATACAGGGGACCTGTGGGAAAAAAAACTCTGTACAAAAACGCTACATAAACGCAGCCAACACCAAATGTCGCACGCGCACGCACAATGCCTCGCGATTCAAAAGGGATTCGATACACACACACAATCTCTAATCGTCCCACACAAAGACAACCACACAATGCAGGAACAGTCCCAGGAGACGCCCTCCCTGCTCTGGCCGACAGACTGGACTCATTAGCAGAGACAAAAGTGGCCGTGACCCCCAACTGCCCCACACTGCAGCCCAATGGTGCCCCTCATTCTTCACCCAGCGTGGGGCAACGCTGCTGCCAAGGATGACCCCATCCAGGCAGCGGGAGGGATATTCAGGCCTGCTAACACTGTAGCCTATCATGGACCAATGCTGTGCCCTACAACACAAGAGTGCGTCCTTCCCTGCACCCGGGGGAGGCCAGAATTTGCGTCTGAAAATAGAACAAGCAGAAGGGGATTGGATAAACGATGGGGGGCACAAACAGCATCACTAAGGTTAAAGACCGTCTGGGTTACACCGGCCATCATGCAGCAATACTGCGGTACTGTAATTACAGTAGGACTGTACGTCTACAGCGTGAGTTTTGCTTAGGTTGCAGGGATAATCTTCAGGGAACAAATGCTGGTTGCTAACTCTTTTCAGTTAATGCCACTTGGTGTTTTTTTCAGTTAGATGAGGTAACATTATCTATGTTGGCAGAGTTAATGACGCTGGTAATGGCGGTAAATGTAAGCCAACCAATGATGCTGGAAATACCACTTACGCTAGCAAAGCTTCAAAAGCGCTAGCAAAGACAAGGTCACAGGGACAAACTACAGCTAATGGTGTGCAAAGAATGAATGAATCCAACCTGGATAACAGCAGTGCCCCAGTACTGACATTTATACAACACTGGGGAAACGTTGCACATGTATATGTTGTATACAAGCTAACAGGAAATATTTTTAAAACATTGGCTAACATTTTATAAAGGTGCTCTCAAAGATATCAAAAACATTCTTCTTATAACTTTAATAGAACATTTTCTTAATATTACATATCAATATCAAAAACATTAGTGGACTGTTTTGGAAACATTACATATTTAAAAGTTAAAAAAGAAAAAACATTCATACAAATTCTTTCCTAGATCTTGTAAAATTTTTAACGTAACTTAATGGAAGCGCTAGGGAAACGTTCTTACAACCTAACAACGTTAGCTGGGATAACAACACATTTAAACAAATCAAACTTGATGACACTAGAACACAGAAATATTCTCCTCACATCTTCTGTTTTTTGACCCGTTGCAGAACTACAGAAACAACAGATTAGCCATCCCTGCCCAATGACCGGCAGCGATGCAGAAATATCAGAGGGTTTATCTTGTCCGCTTTAACTGAATTAACAGACTCATTTTGGGTCGAAAAACCAGACAGAAGACGCAACCGAGACTCAATGAGGCTGGAAGGTTTACTGGCTACACGAGGGATGAAATTATCTAAATGTTTTCAGTAGGAGTGGAAGGGAGGAGACTCCAAGAACGGTGTCCTGACCCGAGAAGGAATCTCATCTCTTCTCCCACAAGCCTCTAGATTCGGAGCAGGGCGTTGAGTGACACCGACATGTTAACAAGTTTTTAAGACAGGCACCGTACCACCATAGCTTCTCGGGCCGAACTGTGACTGTCATCTCCAATATCCGTGGAATGTGAGGAGGCCGACAGCTCAGATGGAAGATGTTGAAAACGCCTCTGACATGCCGGACAGAGAGGAGATGCCTTAGAATCCTGTTCTGCCACAGAGAATAAACTTCAAAGTGAATTAAAACAAGGAGTCTCTTGTGGAACTACATCAGCTGATAAAATAAGTGTGTAGAGCTGAGCTATCTCAGAACTTGGCTAATGTTCTCAGAAAGTTCTCAAAGTTATCAAGAAACGTTCTTGCAGTTAGCAGAACTTGTTACATATCAGATTAAAAACTTAAAACTGTTTGTGGAACGCTATTAAAAGGCTACAGAATTAACATATTAACAATCAAGCACTTTATGAACATTTTTGTTTCCTAAATGAAAAAGTTCTAACAACAAAATTGTTTGCAGGGATTACCCATATCTCTGTGCAATACCTGGCTGATTGATACCTCTGCTTTCAAACTCACATACACACACACACACACATAGAGATACAGACAGACAGACACACACAGACACACACACACAGACAGACACAGACAGACAGACACAGACAGACAGACACAGACAGACACACACACACAGACACACACACACAGACACACACACACACATAGAGATACAGACAGACAGACACACACAGACAGACACACACACACACACAGACCTATGGGAGTAGCTGTAATCCTTGTGTCTTAACGTTACACTCTCTGATCAATATCACTGTGGGTACAATCCACCTGTCTCTCACTCCATCTTCCACTTTTCCTCCCTCTCTCTCCATCCATCCAATGATAGCCCTGGGAATCGATAAGGGAGGCGGGAATGAAAGAGCGAGATGTTATAGACATGGGCAGGTCTCAAGGGGTTAATTTGCCACTATGTCTTAAGGACACAACAGACCTAATCCAGAGAGACAGAGAACTGACAGGCAGAACATTACAGGAGAACAAACAGGAGAACGGCCTTAAACAACGACGACGTTTATAAACTGGACAGCACCAATACTGGATGCTGATTGGTCAATTATGCATTCCAGTATTTAAAGGTACCTGCTGTGTATATTTACAAGGTTAGGTTGTAAGAACGTTTCCTCTAACGTTTGCATTAAGTAACAAAATGTTTTTTGTTCAAATCTTAAAAATAAAGTTCATTATATAAAATGTAATGTTACTGCATGAAAGATTTGATGTCTTTCAGGGAACTTTTAGAGAACATTAACCAACATTTTGAGAACATTCCCTATTAGTCTGGACTTACCAAAGTCATGTTTGGATAATGTGTTCTCACTTTTTTTAAAAAAAATCTTTTCTAACTGTATCCAAACTGGAAAACTCCTTAAATGTTACTGGAGTGGGTTTCGTCTACTGAAATTTGGCATCATTACAGCCCCACATTACAATATCAATTTACAGTATCGACCCCTAGTGCATATTTGTCCTCAAATGTGTTTGTGTTGATGTGTGTGTACGCCTGTGTGCTTGTCCTTAAATGTGTTTGTAGATTATGGAACATATAAATGAAGATAAAGAGAGGCTGCCAAAATCATTAGACGCACGGCCTGAGAGAGAGAGAGAGAGAGACAGAGTGAGAGAGAAAAATATAGAGAAAAGAGAGAGAGAGAGAGAGAGCAAGTGAGTGAAGAGAGGGGAGAGAAAGAGAAGAAAAAAAGAGAGCAAAGGAAGGAGAGAGAGAGAGAGAGAGAGAGAGGGGGGAGAGAGAGATTGAGAGAGAGAGAGATCAGAAAAAGCACGAAGGAAGAGAGCGAAGGAAGGAGAGAGACAGAGAGAGAGACAGATAGAGAAAGAGAGATGAGTGGAGCATTGGCAGGCTGCCAGCCTCCTGTTTTGATTGGTGATGGTGGAAATGCTGTGGTTCAATTGTTTGGCCTTTGTTTCTTCCAAACAGCCAATGGAAGCTCTCTAATTGGGTCTTAATGGCACAAGCACTAAAGCGAGCCAGGATTTAAGTGTTCTGTGTTTCTCACACATTCTCTGTGGAATTAACAGCATTAGAACATCATAGATTCTCAGAGCATCTAAATCTCATCCAATCGTACACGTCACACCAGCGCCGTCATCGCGACCGTCATTTAACTACTGACCACCCTCCAGTTCAAACCCAGCTAACTAGTTTACATTATAAGAACGTTTTCCTAACATTTCCATTAAGCAACAAAAACATTTTAAATGTTTTCAGAACTGCAACTTAAGAATAACGTTTATGAAATATAACTATAAAAAGCATTCTGCTAATATTCCTGTACGATAACTGAGAGAACATTTAAAAACTGTTAGCCAACATTTTAGAAAGCTAACATTTCACTTAAAATATTTGCAAGACCACCTAATTCGGGCTGTAAGAGGGGCCGCAGTGGGTCGGGTGGTCCGCACGCTGTACGTCGCAGGGGCCTGTGATGACAAACACCTGTTTACACAGACAGACAAGCAGTCAAATGAACGTTTATAATTGCGGAAACACTCATAATAGCCTCACACATTCACCTGCGGTGCCTCACCAGTGCAGAACTTTAAGACAGGTCTTGTTGTTCAGGTGGTGTAGTTGTGGCCGGGCTGTAAGTCAGAGCGATATATCAGTCTACACGTTTATTACCCCTCGACTCTCTCTCCTGGTCTCAGTTCTTCTCGCTCGGCCACTCCATCCACTCCCCAGACACGCTCTTTATTGTTTGGCTTTATAACATCTTGCATGAGACTCACTCGTGGAGAGAGTGCAGGTGTTCACTGCATGAGCGCAATGAGAAATATCAGCATAAGTCAGGGCAGAAATGTGGACCGTGACTTTAAATGCTGGTATATTAAAGGTGTAGACTGAAATATTGCCCATAATGATCTTAAAACAGCAATTTTGGAAAGGTATGTGCATAATTTATACCAGCCAAGCACCGCCCACATAAACAAGAACCACCTACACAGACAAGCACCGTCCACACAGACAAGCACCACCCACATAGCAGTTCTTAGTATAATCTTATACTAAGAACCTTAGAAATTTTGGTAAATTTAGAAAAAAGCTCTTCAACAGAAGATGCAACAAAGCAGAAAACAAAGAAAATTGAAAAAATCTTAGCAGCTCTGAAATGAGAGCATGTGTTAATGTGCTAGCGTGGGCTTCTGCTGGGGTGTGTGCTAGTGTCATTTAACTAGCAGCAGGCTAAAGCTGTGAGACAGATGTTTATATCCCCTTTCCAGTGACCTGACACTGCACACGCACCCTACACACTGCCTGTACACACACACACACA
>JBAJNP010012114.1:0-12536 GCA_036877545.1 Yasuhikotakia modesta | reverse complement strand
CCACTGCCTGTGGAAAAATACAGTACAAAAACACAATAGCAGAGGAACACCCCGGCTGAATAGCGCTGGATCGCGCCATGGTTTCAGCGCTGTCATACAGGAGCACTGTATATTGGTACGCAACTCCCCTGAACTGAAATCTCAAAAAAGCGCCTGTGATGCGGGGCTATGTATACATGAAAGTACGCGTCCTTTAGATCTATCAACGCAAACCAATCTCCTGTGCCTGCGCTAGAATGTGCGCTAGAATGTGCGCTAGAATGTGCGCTAGAATGTGCTTGCGTGTGGTTACCTTGAACGCACTTCAACAGTGCACGGTTTATGGGTCTCACATCCAGTATCGGTCGGAGGCCACCATCCTTTTTCGGGACCACAAAATACCGACTGTAAAAATTGCTGCTTATCTCGTGCAGGGGAACCAACTCTATCACTCCCTTGGCGAGCAAACTTGTCACTTCCTGCGCGTCACGCCGCAGAAGCGGGGTGGTCTGCGTTGAAACTGAAGTGAATACCCGTGCTCTGTAGTTCTGAGGAGCCACAGAGAAATTTCCCTGTGAGGGCACTGTGTCTGACTGTGCTGCACAATGTCACTGTGCAGCGCATTTTATACCGCCTGCGGTCTCATTCAGTATTTGCATGCGATTTGCATATCGAAGTGACGTTGGTCAGTAATGCGCCTGCCGTTATTCAATAAGGATTCAGGTGAAGTGAGGAATCGGGAGTTTCCCATAGCATTGTGACCCAGTGTGAGTAAACGTCTTTGAAAGGGAACTTTTACTTTCAAACTCAGTACGAATGTGCTTGTACATGTATGGACATGAAATAAAAAATGGGTTCACCTTATTTTTAAATTCGTAACTGGAACAGCAGTAATGCACAAACTATTTACTGCCAGCATTCGTGTATCAGGCCTTTTCTGGCTGTATTAACTCTAATATACTTGAGTGCAAAAACAACCGTCACACTTAAAACATAGTAATCGGTGTGCTACAGCATTATTAAGACGATGGGCAGGATATTATGAAAACATTTCCAGATATCAGCTCATCTATGGTAGGTACTGCAGAAATTATTTAGAGTTATGCAATCTTTTTAGAATTATGGACTATGTTTGTTTAGCCCCCTTAGGAATGTAATATACTGTCTCTGTGCTTATAAATATGCATGGTTTATAATAGCGAGTAGCTTACAGAAAATAATGCAATAAAAACAAGGATAAAACCTCCTGATTAAACGTGAGTAATAGTGCTTGAATATTAAAAATAATGGGTAAGATAAAAGTGGCAAAAGGCATGAAGGACATGGAAATACATTAGATTAAAAGTAATTCTAAGGGACACAAAAAAGTTGATCTATAGCGTTGAAATTGGTGTTGAGAATCATGAATCTTACTACTCACATTTCATTATTTTAACATGATGTAGTGCTCAGAAGAATTAAAGGTACAGCAAAAAAAAAAATAAAATACACATTCAAATAAATTTTGTAAATGTTTGCTAGATGTGAAGGAAAGTGACATTTTATGGTCAGACCCAAACCATACCCAAAAAAGAGACCTCCACATTTAACCCATCACTGATAAGAAGTGAACATACACCTGGAGCACATATCACTGCAGTGCCCAGGTAGTAATTGGGGGTTAGGTGCTTCGCGTAAGGATACTTTATAAGTTGCTATCTGCTAACACTGGAATCAAACCATCAACCTGATTACCTGACCCAACTAGTTACCCAACCCACTAACTAGTAGGCCACAACTGCCCCTATGCATTTTCTGTGTTGAAAATATTGTGCACACAGTCCTGGCTGTGTAAATTGGAGAATAAATAAAGTGGATTGGACCACTCTCCAAAACATTCTAACACTCTCCATGTCAATGTGTGTTTGATATTGTAATAGCAGAGCAATAAAATGGGGTCTGTTTGGATGTCAATTACAGTTACCAACAGACTATTAGTCTATTAGTTAATTATACTGATTATAGAAAAGTATATAAGCACACTTTAATATTGTTTTTTAAAATTTATGTTTGTTCAACGTATAATTTGTTATTACAGCAAAGTCAGAGCTGTGGATTTCCCTGCCATCTAAGCCAGATAAATCATCAAGCAAGCAAACCACCATAAATCAAAGAGGCTCTCAATAAATAAAAACACCAAGGCATGAAAAGCCTTTTAACCCTGGTGTTTCAGTTTAGTTTAAAGTTTAGACATCCAAAAAAATCATAGAAAATATTTTTTGATTAGTGACGTTGAAAAACCGTATATATTATTGAGTAGTGATAATAACCCAATTAAACAAATTATGCTGCAAATCTTCAAAAGTCACTGCAACATATAAAGGGAGCAGCTGTGGCCTAATGGTTAAAGAGTCGTACTTGTAACCTAAAGGACTTGTATCTCAGGTCCAGCAGGAGTGTAGGTGGGGGAAGTAACGTGTATAGAACAGTATATAGAGTAAAGAACAGTGTATAGAGGGTGGGACTGAGAACACACCCCTGTGGGGTGCCATCTAAAATGGATGGTAAAGGTGGTATAGATATTTTTTGTCATTTTTCTCAACAAGGGGAATGCCATCCCTTAGCGCTAACGGAGGTGATGTGCTCTGTGAACTGTATGGGGCTATTAGCAAACTGCAGAACTCTAACCCCAATGGACTGTTTTTTATTGCCAGAATGCAATACAAAGCAATGCATGCAAATCTCATTGCTCCTTAAATTCTTTCAGCATGTGGACTTTGCAATGAGGGGGAAAAACAAGCTGAACCTTGTTTACACAAACATTCCCAATGAGTACCAGGCGGAGCCCTGCCCCCAACATGGCTACTCAGACCACATCTCTGTTATGCTAATTCAAGCATACATGCTGCTCGTCATACTCTTGAATCAGTTCTAAACCAGATGAAAATCTGGCCAGCAGTAGCCATCTCTGCTTTTCAGGACAAACTGACTGGCACATGATTAGGGAAGCGGCAACTGACAGTGACTCCAGCAACTTGGAGGAATATGCAACATCAGTGACCAGCTATGCTCCAACCAGAAGCCGTGGATGACTGCAGAGGTGCTTGCGCTGCTAAGAACCTGGGACTCTGTACGTTTTGACTCGGTGGCAAAGTGTACACATGCTCAAAGAATCCACAGCCACATCAAGACCAGCAAAGACATGCAGTGCATGTTTTAGGGCATCTGGGCTATCACCACCTCACTGTGAGACCACCTTCCTGTGACAGTAATGCCTTTTTTCCCAATGCAGTGAACAACCTCTACTCTTGGTTTGAGGCACAAAACGATATAACGGCAAGAAAGACCACCCCTCCCCGTAATGACCAGGTGCTGTGTCTAACCACAGCCAATGTGAGAAAGACAGCATAGAGTAACGACAGAAGGCATATGCACAGAGTAAACCCTGTTAACAGCAAGTCTTGTCTGGTATTTATAAATACTCAAAACGAGTATTAAACAGCCTTCTGTTAGTGAAGAAGTTGACTCAAGGTGCATTCACACCAGACGCGAATGAAGCGGCAAGCGCAAATGATTTACATGTTAAGTCAATGCAGAGATGCGAATAGACATTCTGCGGCGCCAATGACGCAAATTAAGTGTTTCAAATTTGCATCTGGTGTGAACACAGTAATGAAAGCCAGAAAAGAGAAGAAGCAGGAGACGAAGTGATGATGGTATAAGAACAGAGTTTATAGTTACAACAGTCTTAGTTGCGTATGTGTCTCCCCCTCTTAATCATATATAATCAAATTAATGATTATTGCAACCAAATTTATTTAAATCTTTGTCAAAACATATGGCCAGTCCATATTTTCTCCCTTTATGTTCTTAGAGATGGTTCTTAAAAGAATAAATCATTTCTGCAGGTCAGCGCTGGTTGGTGGAGTGTGTCTAACGTCTGGTGATGGCCTGAATGTAAAAGACCTTATGTAAGTCAGACATCTGATAATAATCAATACCTTTATGGCAACATACAAGAGCATGATAATTACTGCTATTACCACTATTACAGGTGCTTTTAAAGTATTCCAAAGTTGCCCCAAATTGATTTAAATCATGTGTCCCAAACAGATGGGAAAGACCATTATCTTCATTAAGTTTAGTTACTTGCTTATGCAGGGCCTTAGCTAAAGTATTGTCTGGAATACATGAATAACATTCAGCTGCAATTACTTTACAGGTTCCGTCCTTAAAGGCCAAAACCATACCTAGAGCCATTCGGTTATGCAAAACAACCGTTCTCATTGCATGTATTTTATCTGAAATATTAGCAAAAGAAATGAGAGATATATTGGCTGTAGTCTCAAATGCTTCATGTAATACTTGTCGTTTTTCATTATCAGAATAGTTTTGTCACATCTGGAAAGCTGGATATGCGTTTTTGTAATTGGAATTACTTTAACTATTTCCTTCTATGCACCCTGAAGAATTCCCTTCGTATTTTACACTAACAAAAAATTGATGACATGACTCAGTACTGTTGTATGCTGGCAAATACCATGAATTAAAATTGGGATTTTGTTTGTTTAGCCCCCTTAGAAATTTCTATATCTGTAGCTATCTGCTTTTCCATAGATAATTAACAACCTTAAAAACATATTTGCAAGGATTTGGCATTGTCAGTGGCTCCATAATCGTGCACTTGGCACCAGCTTCACTTTGTGGTTTGGTACAATAAAAATCACTAAAAATTATCATGAAAACGTACTCTTTACCACCCCTTATTGCCAGTGATTTAGGCTGTTCTAGTATTTAGGCTGTTTCTGGCAGAATCTTGAGGCTTGAAATTTTGCTAATATGAAGCAACGGCGCGCCAAGTTCTTATACAAATAAATAAGGTTTAACGTGCTCATGTAAATAGCCGATACAACATTAGTTTGGGAAAGAATTGCAAAAGTAGGCCTACAAATAAAATGAATAACATCAACAATAATTGCTAATAAAAAATAAACAAACTATTAAAAAAACAATTTGTTAATGTAAATAGTTTGTTTGTTTGTTTTGTTAAATGACCCAGTTCCCTGTGCATTCATGGATAGCTTACGACCCAGAAACTGCCCCTCCAAAATGTTTGGTCAGAAGCCACTACTGGTCCTCAGTATGGTAAGGCCTGAATCTATCAGTGAAATTCTTGAAGGCTACAAACAGATCTGCAAAAATATAAAGACACAAAAGCAGAAAAACAACAAGAAAGCTTTATGGCAATAAAAACAACTTTCTTTAAACAATTTAATCAGGAAACAATTTATTTTGACTCCCATTAAATAATCTCGTGACTAGACTACAGTTGGTGCAGTGAGCCACCCATGAGCCTCCACCCACCATATCTTCATCATGAGGGTGGCCCCCAAGTTACTAAAAGACATGGTTCTTCCTCATGACTCCATCCTACAGCGTTTCGCCATGTTTTTTAAGATTTGGGAGTATGACCTAATTTACAGTGATATAATATGTGTCTAATCTAAAAGTGACTAATCTAGTTTTACCTATCAAATTTACTGCTACCAACTAATAAACTAATAAGACCACATAAGACCATCCCATTCTGGTTTTAGAACCTAAATCTGCCTCAGCAAGATCTACAGTGCCTGGTAGTAACATTGGGCTACCTGTGATGCCCTGGACTATAATAGTGAATCTCCAAAAGTCTACAGACTTCTTGACATATGTGATCACTAAAGTGTGTGCCCTGATCAATAGTGTGTGGCATTCCCCATCTGGGAATGATATTTCAAGCCAGCACTTTAGCCATAAAGGTAGCAGTGTCTTTCTTTGTGAGAAAAGCTTCAACCCACCTTAAGAACTTGTCAGCTATGACTAAAACATCTCAATAGCCCTTGCATTTAGGTGGAGATATAAAGTTACACTGCAATTCACAAAACAGCCCACGTGTTCTGCTTGAAACCAATGAAATTTAGGGTGCCAAATTGTGGTTTTGAATGATTATGCATCCATAAATCATTTCTTACGCATGTTTCCTAAAACTTTTCACTCACCAAATTTGTTTTTTAAATCAAACACATTTGAAATTTGTGTCCGACACTGTATCTGTGTGGTCAAATAAGGAAACAATTCACATGCTGAAACTCACATGCTGAATCGTACCCCGACCTAATGATTAAGATGGTGATGCATGTGAATTGCAAGGCTCAGCGTCTTACCAGTTTTCAGAAGGACTGCGTGCTAAGTCCTCTTCCCAGTCTTTCTTGCCAATGTACGATCTCTGCTAAACAAGCTGGATGAATTAAAGTCCAGGTCTGGTCTGGTTTGGTCTCTCACACAAAATTGGTTTATAGACTGTAATTTACTGTACAGGGCGGTGGATCTCGATGGGCGTGCTATATTCAGGGCTGACAGAGTAGCAGCAATCTCTGGGAAAAACAAGCGCGGTGGAGTATGCATTTGTGTAAACAAAACATGGTGCACAGACTCATTATAGACACTGCTCTGCTGATCTGGAGTTCCTGATTATTAAGTGCAGGCCATTTTACCTACCACATGATTTTATTTGCATTGTTGCTGCTGCAGTTTATGTACCTCCAGATGCTAATGCGACTATGATAGAACTTTATGCTGCTATTAGCAAACTTCAATCCTTATACCCTGATAGAGCATTTATTGTCTTTGGGGACATTAATCACACCTTTTTAAGATCTGTCCTCCCAAAATTTCATCAAAGTGTCTCCTGCACTACAAGGAGATGTGAAACATTAGACTACACCAATGTGACTGATGCCTACGAAGTCACACCCCTCCCCCACTTGGGACAGTCTGACCACCTCCATTTGTTCCTGCTTCCCAAGTACACCCCAGTCATCAAACGTGTAAAATCCACAATGAGGACCATCTAGATCTGGCTAGAAGGTGCTGACTCCACTCTTCAGCATCAACTCCAGCACACAGACTGGAGTGCGTTTGCTACCCAGGCCATTGATGTTAACTCTCTGGTTAACATCAACACTTACACTGACTCGGTCCTGGAGCACATCAATAGGTGTGTGGACAGAGTGACTGAACACCAAAAAATAACAACCTTCCCAAATCAGGCGCCCTGGAAAAACTTCCGCCTCCTGCTCAAAGCTAGAGATGTAGCCTTTAGGTCTGGAGACCGGGACGCTTACAGCTCAGCCAGAGCCAACCTGAGAAGAGGTATCAAGAGGGTGGTCAAGCCAAGCTCAACCGCAAACAAAGGTTCGAAGAGCACTTCAACTCCTCAGACCCCTGGCATATGTGGCAAGGCATACAGACCATAACAGACTACAAACCACCCAGTGCTATTCCTTTCCTCCAGTTCTGTCTCTCTCCCTGATGAGCTTAACCACTTTTACGCTCACTTCGACCGAGACAACAAGGAAACCTTCCACAAAACAAAGCTACCACCCAGCGAACTGCCTCTCACACTCTCCATCTCAGATCCACTCTGAGCAAGGTGAATGCAAGGAAGGCAGCTGGTCCTAATGGAACACCTTAGACAATCAAAATACTCATACCAGGTTGACTTCAGTTCTGCCTTTAACACTGTGATCCCCTCCAAGCTGATCTCCAAGCTTAGCCATCTTGGAATCAGCACATCACTTTGCAACTGGACTCTTGACTTTCTGACCAACAGAACCCAGGCGGTTAAGCTAGACAACCTCTCCTCCTTCACCATTACCCTGAGCACTGGCGTGCCTTCAGGGCTGCATGTTGAGCCCTCTCCTGTTCTCTCTGTTCACCTATGTACCTGTTTATGGCCACACCATTATCAAGTTTGCAGATGACACCAACACTGTGGTTGGTCTGATCAAATATAATGATAAGTTGGCCTACAGAGATGGGGTTCAGCACCTTACTCCATGGTGTGCTGCAAATAACCTAGAACTAAACATCCAGAAGACCAAAGAGATCACCGTGGACCATCATGGTTCCTAGGCGAACTAGGAACCATGCACATCTCCCCATACATATCAACAGAGCTGCAGTGGAGCAGGTGTCGAGTTTCAAGTTCCTTGTCACCCACATCACTGATGATCTCACCTGGTCCTTAAACACCCTGGTTTATTTCTTAAGGAACCTCAAGAAAGTTCACCCATGTCCCAGGATCCTGGTGGGCTTCTACCGCTGCACTATTGAGAGCATACTTACCAACTGCATCTCAGTGTGGTACAGCAGATGCTCCGCTTCAGACCATAAAGCTCTCCAGTGAGTGGTGAAAACTGCGAAAAAGATCATCGGCACCCAGCTACCTTCCATTGAGAGCATTTGGCGTTGTCTTAATAGAGCAAGGAGAATCATCAAGGATACCTCCCACCCTAACCATGGACTTTTCTCCCTCCACCCATCTGGCAGGCGTTACAGGCCTACGCTCTTGGACTAGCAGGCTCAGGAAGAACTTCTTCCCTCAGGCTGTGTCCCTGCTGAACTCTAATCTACCTAACTGCACCTGCACTCTGCCACTTTTACATTACTTAGTTGCATTCATTTTTTTTTGCATGTTTTACTTGCACAGACTGAATGTTGTCTATTAATTTTTCTGTCATCACATACGCATCCATCTGTTTTATCATGCTTTACTTGTTATACCTATCTATCAATACTCAATGTCATTATGCATATATAGATACATATATCCATCTGTTTTCATTACCACCACTGGTAATTACTACTGACACTTTTCATTCTATTCACATCATGTACATACTTATAATACTGTATACTGCTATTCCACTAGACCATTGTATATAATACTGTTGTCATACTTCTGCACTTTACTGTATATATACAGTACATATATTTGTATATTTATCACTATATTCTTGCACTTCTGGTTAGATGCCAACAGCATTTTATTATCTCTGTACTTGTACTTTGTACTTGTACGCATAATGACAATAAAGTTGAATCTAATCTAAAAAAATGATTTTGCGAGTATGATTAATTCAGCTTGCTAAGCTGATGTTCTCGTTGATAGGGCACCAGAAGCTAAAACTTTTGAGTCTGTGGTTCCTGCCCAAGCTGCCTTGTGTTCCAAGCTGCCTTGCAAAATCCAAAAATCAGGGGTGTTCGCAAAATAATATAGGCTTTATAGATAACTTGAGAAGTTTTTGGGGTAGATCTGGCCTATTAATAGAAGATTGTCCCCATCCTTCCTGGGGTGGGACTGCTCTTTTATTTAGAAATATGGCACAGTCTTATTATGAATAACATTACTAGGGCCTAGGTCAGGAAGCAGAGAGACTGGCTTAACCAACCGTCTGCTAGCTGTCACACATCACTAACAACACATCATTTACAACACACAGAATCACCTAAATATCAGAATATAAAGATTGTCTGTCGCTCGGACTAGTAAATTCAGTAAGCCCTGCAAACATTTAAATAACAACCTAATTGTAACACTTGGTTTGGTTATGTTTTGGTTTGTTCCATTAATTGTGCTCACCTGTCTCTTGTTAATGTTCATTTAGTCTTGTGTATATATACTGGTCTCTGTCTTTGTTTTATCATCGGTTATTGTTCTGTTATTAATACTATTAAGATTTTGAAATCTTTGTTGTGCTTGTGTTCAGTTTGCCTTGCATTTGTGACAAAATAACTGACCACAGTAAATGGCACGCCACTACGCATAATACTGTTTCTTGTTTTTGTTTTTTTTGTGTGCACTTTTTTGTTTTTGGATATGGAAGCGGCATTCATCCACCTTATTGCAGTGAGGCAGGGGGAACGATCCCTCGAGGACCACACCCAGGACTTCATCAGCCTGGCGGCATACACGCAATGCAATGATCTATCACTATGCATGTTCTTCGTTGAGAGCCTCAATGTTACCGCCAGAGCTCAATTGCTGAGTGGGATGCCTTGAGGGAGTTTGTTGAGTGGGTGCTGGCATCGTGGGTCTCCAATGGCCGTTGGATACACAGAGGAAGCCCCACTCTGGACCCAGTGCCCTGCCCACCATTGCTCATTAGTGCAGAGCCCCTGCCTGAGAGGCACCACCGGAGGAGCTTTCAATATAGCCCAGTGGGCGTTGCAGAGCCCAAGCCAATAGCGGCAGACCAGGTGGGCGTGTCTTATTTTGTTAACACAACAGTTAATTTTAAAAAGAGCAACAGAAAACATAAACTCCCTTTTCTCTAACACCTTAGATAAAGTTGCTCCCATACGCTTAAAGAAGATAAAGGACAGCAGCCCAATGCCTTGGTACAATGCTCATACGCACACCCTAAAAAGAGCTGCCCTAACAAACTAAACTAGAGGTATTTCGTACAGCATGAAGCTTATTTTTTTACATATATTAAATATGGTGGCTAAACTTACAAAAAATAAAGCATTGACTAGTTCTGACACTTGTCAATATTACAGCAGTGATGATTTTATGAATTACTTAACAAAATAGATATAGTCAGAAAATAAAATCACAAACTTCCAAATGCCTGCTTCGCCATTGGAAGAAATAACGCATCACAATTTACCCAAAGAAATTTCATTAAATTCTCATGATAATCATCAATTCTCATTATCATCATCAAATCATGAAAAAAAGAATGATCTCTCAAAATTAATCAAATTATCTAAATCAGCAACATGTATGTTAGATCCTGTACCTACCATCTTACTGAAGGAGATGCTTCCTGAAATTATCAATATATTAATAATTCATCACTGATGCTGTGATATGTCCCTAGGTCTTAAAAGCTAGCGGTCATTAAACCTATTATTAAAAAAAACTCGACCCCAGTGAACTAGTAAACTTCAGGCCCATCTCAAATTCACCTTTTATTTCAAAAATATTTGAGAAAGTGGTGTCTTCACAGATATGTCCTTTCTTGGAACGAAAGTGTATCTATGAGAATTTCCAGCCAAGGTTTTAGACAATATCATAGTACCGAGACTGCTCTCAGCAGAGTGACAAATTACTGAAGATGACCTCCACAGTGCCTCAAATCAAGGATGGAGCTGACCCTGTACACCTCCTTGCCATCCACGATTATGGGGGGAGGTCTCAGGTTACCGGTTCCCTCTTGATTCTCCACTCCACAGGGTCCACCAGCGGGCTTGAGCAGAGACGCATGAAATATGAGAGATGATTATTTTGATCATTTTAAACTTAAACGGAGTGACACAGGAGTTATTTGTCTGATTCTTGTCTGATCTTGAAAGGGCCCACATACCTGGGGTTCAGCTTTTTACAGGGGTGACAGAGGCAGAGATCCCTAGTGGAAAGCCATATCCATTGCCAGGGGGCATACGGTGGATTCTGGGTGCGACATCTATTGGCCTGGGTTGTTGTCTGGTGTACGGCTCTTTGGAGGTGGATGTGGGTGCTGTTCCAAGTATCCTCACTTCTTTGCATCCAAGTATTGATTGCAGGGAGTTCTGAGGGTTCCCTAGATCAGGGAAACAGAGGAGGTTGAAAACATAGGATGCACTGGAAGGGTGTGAGTTGCGTAGAAGGTTTCCTCAGGGAGTTCTGAGCATATTCGGCCCACAGAAAATAATGACTCAGTAAAATAAAGAAATAAGTTTGTTCTTGGTTATGGTGTTCCACTTGGCCATTAGATTGAAGGTGATAGCCTGAGGACAGTCACATTAATATTTAACTGTTTGCAAAAAGCTGCCCATACCCTGGAAGTAAATTGTGTTCCTAGATTTGACACAATGTCCTTAGGTAGTCCGTAGTAATAGAACACCACGTTACACAAGGTCTCTGCCGTTTCCATGGCAGTAGGCAGTTTAGGTAGGGGAATGAGTCAACAACCCTCGGAGAACCGATTAATAACAGTTAGGTTAATGTTAGGATGATGTTACCCTGGGACTCCAGGAGATCTGTAACAAAATCTACAGCAATATGTGACCATGGACAGGAATGGGCAAAGGTTGGAGTAGGCTTGCAGGTGAATGATGAGCTGACTTAGAGGCATTGCAGATTGAACCGTTCTTAATAAATTGAATAGTGTCTTACTGCATGTCAGGCCACCAAAACTTGTTAGTAAGTAATTAGTGAGTTCCAAAATACCTGGGTGCCCCAAGCTGGGAGTAGTATGGACCTGGAACAGGACTCTGGATCAAAGGATCTGCGGCACATAAGTCAGGTTGGCCGGAGATTCAGGAGGGTTAGGGTTATTCTTCGAATATTCATTTATCTTTAAAATTTAAAGCGAGTGAAAAAGCGAGACTGACAGGGTTTAAGACATGTAGCAGATTGCAGATACTCCAGGTTTCAGTGATCAGTGTGAACAGATGTTTAGCTCTCTCCAGCCAATGCTTCCACTCCTCAAATGCTGCCTTCATTGCCAGAAGCTCTCGATTTCCCACATCATAGTTCTGCTCAGCTGAACTGAGTTTATGTGAGAAGAAGACACAGGGAAAAAGCTTGGGAGGATCCCCATGACGTTGAGATAAAACTCTCCCTATACCTGTGCTAGATGCATCCACTTCAACCACAAACTCCCTCTTTGTGTCCGGCTGGTGTAGGTAGAGAAGCGTTTCTTGAGCTCTTTAAAGGCCTGTAAGGCTGCTGAACTGATTAGAAAAACACATAAATCGTTGCAGTTCTT
>JBAJNP010012113.1:0-12500 GCA_036877545.1 Yasuhikotakia modesta | reverse complement strand
TTCTTCATGAAACAATTAATCTCAAAGTCTCGTTTTACAAAAGCTGCTACTTATGAACTTTGAGAAAATAAAACTCTGAGAAACTTTGGTACACCACGGTATAAAATCAGGCCACGTAGACTGAGATACTGTAACTTGGGAAGCCGTAGATCCTATTACAAAATGCGACAAGGCAAATGTCTTCAACTACAATCAAGCCACTAGTTGTTTGAACTTTATTATTATTATTATTATAGTTTAATTATATATGTTTTTCAGTAAAAAGTTTCCAGCATTAGCAATAAAAAATAATACGTGTAAAATAATATATAGCTGAAGTTTTGTTTTCCGTGTTTAGATTGCATATTATTTTTAGTAATTTATTAAATTATTTGTATGTTTTCCAGTGGTTTAGTTAAAGATGAGGGAGGAGAGCTATAGCGTATTGGTAAGTGTGTTTGTTTCAGGACTATTGCTAAAGGCCAGTTAGATGACCGGAAATGATTGATGGATGTTTGTTATTATTATAAACTTGGTCCAGGATGTACGTTTAATAGGAGCGCTAATGCACCAAGCAGAGCAAGACTTGTAATTATGACACTGCTAGGAGAACTATTAACTTCTCCAGATACTATTGGTAGTTGCTTAACGATTGAATTGGCATTGCATAGTTCAATTAAAACAGTCCACTGCGTAGGTATTGCAAGAGATGTACACGTAATATACGTATCTATATACGCAAACTTAGATGTTGTGTTGTCTTTTTTCAGAGAATGATTGTTACTACCTTTGCTTTAAATGAACTTTTTGCTTTGATAGGCTTACCAGTGCAGGTTAGTAGTAATTTGGATCATGACTTCACAGGCTTGATTTTAGTTGACACAGCGTGTGTTGAGGCTGAACTCTATAATTTGCACTTCTGTTCTTTTATTAGCGTTGGACAACGAACTAATGAGGTCTCCCTCAGTACAATGTCACTTTTATTTATTTCTTCGTAGAAAAAAGTACTGTGGGATATGACTGGCCAACCGAGCCAAAGGATTTTAACTGCTTCACCGTTGGTTAACTGCATTAAACTAAACATATAAACTATCTACAGCAAACAATTTAAATTCGTCGAATAAAACACATAGATGCTGTTGCTTGGTTTCGTAAAGCCTCTATTGTTAAACAATGTAAATTTGGTAAAACTACCAGATGAATGACGTTTACGGTCACGAGCCGCAGAATTGCTCGGTTTCCGTCGTCGAGCGACCTCGAGACTGAATTACAGATGCTGATCATTAAAAATAAGATAATTAAAATAATAAGTAGTACATAATGCAACAGAGCTACTGATGCTAATAAATAGCTTATGGGGGTTTTCGGCTTACGAAAAGGCATTTAAAATCAAATCAAGATAACAACCTCTCCTGGCCCAAGCCTTAGCCTGCTATGACTTAAAGTGTGTGGTTTGGACCACCGGTCATACATCTGTTAGACTCCTCAGCAGAAGTCATCATAGCTATGAGATATGCTATCGTATGCTCGCTTGTGTTGTTCATATGATGAGCTCAACGAAGGAAGAGCCAGCAATTGGTTTCCATGGCGACTTCCAAAGAGCAGCGATAATAAGCAAAGCACAGACCCCCACTCCTTCAGAAAAAAGACAATTTAACGTCTGTGTTGTTCCTCCACGTCACTTGAGTATCAGCATATTTGTTTCATAATATTTATGGCTCCTCGTTAGATTTGACCGTGAATGTAGACGGGGTCTGTCTACAATTCAGTCCTCGAAATGATATAATTTTATATGAGAAAAACTCTTGCCAAGAACTGGAAGTTTTGACTTTTTAAGTAAATAATGAGGTACTTTTGGAAAACTTATGCATAACGTCATCATCTATCATTCTTGGTGCACATTGTGTGAAACTAATTTATGTGGCCTAGACTAACACACAGTCAATTGTATTTTTTCTTTTTTTAACAAAACGGTCTTAAGTACACACTGTTTCATTGTCGAAATTACTGCCCATTTCTTTATAATTGTGTCAAAGGCTGATTGGGATAATATGGTTTTCTTTCAAATCTTACATCTGAAGTATAGTGGGCCATACAGAGAGTCGTGCTGGTTGCTCAAAACGTACTTACTTAAATGCTTCATTGCGATGTATGTCCATTTTTGCCTGTCTGTCTTTATTTTAAATAAATGCTTTAAAATAGACTTGCTGCACTCGGCTCGGTGGGTTCCTCTCTCTAAATGTTAGAAAATTGTGCCATCTACCCGCTATTCACAGAACTGTCACTTCCAGGACCTCCCGAGACCTTGAGCCAACTTAACACAAAGGGAGAGACTGAGGGGGTTGGTGCGACGCCTCGAAGTAGTCTGTTCAGTCAGGGTAAAAACAAGCATTTAATCAATATAAGGTAATATTTTTAGCTTGGAATATTATTTAGGTATAGCTTACAATGAAATGGAGTTCGAGCAGAACACGTTTACTGCTTAACATGTCAGTGAAACGAGGGTTCACATCATTGCATATGCGATCTATTGCACCATATATTGTTTAAAAACATATTTTAAAAACATCCTCCGTCGCTTCATGCTCTGTCGCGATAGTTTAAAATTACATTTATTTTAATGCGAAATTATCGTTTAATAATCCATGGTCTATGGAAGATATTTAAATCTATGGAAGATATTTAAAGTTTACTATAATGACGCTAATACAGCAATTCCCAGTGTCACGCATGCTGTCCTTAAATCTTCCCGTTTTTCAGACAGACATATTTCTTTAGGGAAACTGCTTAAAGAAAAGTATGTAAAGTAAAAGTATGTCCATAAAGTATGTAAAGTTTTTTCCTCTTTCGTCGGTTGGCTGGGTGCAGAACAGGTCATGCACTGATCTTTAGCACAGTTTCAAAAGGACGGGTTAATTCTTGTTCATTCATTAGTATTCCCAGTATAGGGGTTTCTCTCAGACATCTGTCCTGTATACCACACGTCTTCACAATGAATCCCATTCACTGTTTTTTTTAAGAAAAACACACATTCCGAGCGTGTTGGTTTTCTTTCAAGCCCATTACACGTTGGATACCTTCTTGCACCAAGTGTTCAGTTCGTTGTTGTAACATGGAATTCATGGCCACGAAATATTTCTTATCAATCTATACCCTTGAAAGTTAATTAACTAATCAAACCAAGCATTTCAGAGTCAAACTGTTTAAGATTTAGGTTTTACTGTATGTGTTATGAAGGTTTTTGCGTTGACAAAAACTTGGTAATAGTCTTCATGGCCCAGATAACTTTGCTAATACCCTGAAACTAATAATTATTTTGATGTGAGTGGCATATATACGTAGAAAAATAAAGTGAACGGAGAAGAGCTTTTACCAAGATTACTGTTTAGAGCGGCCTTCTGCTAAGAGCACAAGGTGTGTCTTCAGCTATAGTTAAGCGCTAGTCTGAATCAGTGAACTGAACGGGAGACAAGAACCAATAGGAGGAGAGAGGGGTCTAAAGAGCAAAACTAAGGGCACACATAGTGTCATATAAGCTAAGATAAAAGCTTTGGTATCGGCTGAACACATTGTTAGAAATAATGAATGCAATATTGTGACAAGTAATTTCCAGGATTTAAGATTGTTTTAAACCGTAAAGCAAATGTTTTCTTTTGAGTAAAATAAACAATTTAATTTATCTGAGATGGTTTATTTATCCAACTGCGCGCAATTTATTAAGCGTCCCATTTCCGTTTCAAACCACTGCAGAATCTGCGTTTGGTTGCATCAAAGGACAATAAACCGGACTGCAGTTTATTTGCTATTTTATATATAAATTAAGTCACTGGGGTCAGTTTTAATAGTATAGTAACAAAGGTGTCTTAGGTCATTATAAAAACATGAATAGGCATAGGCAAATGTGTGGTTGAGTTTATTATTAATATTATTATCATCATCATCATCTTTGGATGTTGCCTGTTTATGATTGTTGATTCAGTAGTTCCTAACAATGCCTGCTGAACAATAGTGCAAAATGCTCGTTTTGAAATGTGTTTAAGATGAAAAGCTTTTTCTTTCTTCAACGTGAAAGCCTGAAACGCGAAAGCAACAATACGTGTTAGCTCCTTGCTAATATGACGTTACTTGCTATGATTTAATGATTGCATTTAATGACATATATTTGCTTCTGCTTTTACGGCATAATACATTTGTGCTTTACACAAAGATAAGATTCGTTTAGCACTCATAAGAGAATCACACACACACACACACGGCCGTTATTAGGTTGTAACATCCATCTGACCATATAACTCAACCATCAAACTATGTTTCTGAGATAACAGACGTGTTCCAACACGATGTAAAGATCAGTCCCTTTCAACAGTCAAAAAATGACAACAAGCGACGAAGGCCTTGGATATCGCTGTCCTCGACCGCTGACTGTCAGGATGTTATTCTTTCTTCTCCATCTACGCTGGAGCAAGAGCAATGCCCTCTTTAGATGTTATTTTAAGTCGGTAAATGCTCTCACGATTTGATATTATTCCATACATTTGCACGCTAGAGCTCTCAGAATTAAGTCGTTGTTAGCAATAGTAATTATGTTTGAGAGTTTTGAGTGTGTACAAATACGAAACAGAAGATATTAGAACAGAAACATATGGAGCTTTAATATTCACTTCGCTATAAAACAAAGTTTTTTAAACATTTAAATAAATTTAGGTCTATTTATTCCCTTAACCATTAAACGAAGCAAGTACTTCCCCTCTCCACCAAATAAACACTCCAGATTTTTTCGTGTGTAAGTTTGTATTTCAGGAGGGACATCGTACATCATGCAGGTACCTAAATATCCAGACGCCGAGTGCACAGTGAAAGCCTAGCTAGACAGACACAGACACAGACCCGGACGCTCTCACTATTGCTTTCATGATAGCGAGCGATGTCAGTTCTAGAGACACATGCTCACTGTTTCTTTTTTCAAGATCATTAGCGGCCCCCTCCAGCTACAATCCTTGCATGAATTGAACAATAAGACACGGGTGCATTAAATTCTCAAGCGGTGCTGCCAGTCATGCAGAGATAGGTAAGCATGTTGTCGACTTCAATGTGAGGATGCTTTAAAGAGGAAATTCCACTCCAATGGCTTAGGGGAAAAATAAAGGGAGATAGTTCCCAATATAGTTTTCCGACTACATTCGAGGAATTAATACATACGGAGATAGAAACACTATTCATTTAATATTATTGTTTATTTAGTTTAGTGAACAAACTGTTTTTTCCCTGATCTCCTAAAACTGCGGTTTGAACTGGGTTTTGTGTATCATATACAAAAGCAACAGACGTCTAATGGAGAATCACAAAGACGTTTCAATAAGCATGTTGTTCTGGATTTAAAAGCAAGATGGCGCTGTTTTGTTCATATGTCAAAAGAGGTTTAGTTATTCAGGTTCAGCCTCTGGGTTTGCTTTCACACGTCTAGTTGTTGCAGTTACTAGGTTGTTTTTTAATAGATTAAGGAATTCTTGGACAATTTATCTAAATTTTAATATAACCTATCACACTTATTATCACGATTTAGTTTATGATATTAGCATTAAAGTAAATATTAGTAATATTAATATTGTTGCTGTTATTGTTGCTGTAAGCATTATATGGGCGATATGTTTCAACTTATTGAGTATACACATTTTTTTAGAATAAATATGTGCCATGATTTGTCATAAAATAAGTCTGTAAATGAATTTGTATTTTTACTGATATTTGAAAACATTGGCTATAATTTATGTTATAAATAAAGTGAGTTGTAAAATATTATGCCTTTTACAAAATAACAAGCAAATGCGATAATGTCAACATGTAAATGCTGCTATTACATGTTACATTATTAAACTAGTAAAAGCCGCTGGCCTTTTCAATTCACTTTGTAAAAGATGATAAATATACATGCACAGTTTTGCATTTATTTATTTATTAATTAAAAAACTAAGCAGCCTACTTTTTGGTTTTATTCCAGACTTTTGTAAATTATTTTGTTAATGAGTCAAACTTTTTTTATTCGTTTAAATGTGTTCATGTTGGGTTTGTTGTTATTTACGGTTTTGTTATTTAAGAACAGGCGTATCCTTGTGTAAGCGGTTTGAAGAGGCAGAAATGTACGGAAAGGAGTGACGCTGGGTATTATAATGATACAGTCAGAGACATTGGTTATTTCAAATGTTAATAAATTTCCTTTTCTCGTTGTGTAGACGTTCCACATAATAAGCACGAGCATTAAACACAAGCATTAAAATATTTATAAATGAATGGTTGAAAAATATTGCCAAGTAAACATAAAAATACTGACCACAACACAATTTAATATTCATTTATTACCATTATTGCTGTTTTGCTTCATACAGTGGATATATTAGGGCTATTTAAAAAGCAATCAAGCGTTTTTAAGTCATTTGTTTTTAATGAATTCTAATCAATCGAATGAAGGTTAACTTTATTATTTTAATGCTGAAATTTAGCATGTTTCCCATTTTTATGTCGATTTGTTTCTTGCGCTTATAAAGCGCTTATAAAGTCATTGAAAGTCTTTATAAATGTGGAATCCTAGATATAGTTCAGAGCTATGATTGGGACACAAACGTGTTTGATGACCATAGGGTCCATTAGGGTTCAAATGTACACAACTGACGCTAAAGTATTTTTTAATGTACCGCCACCCCCTTTTTTCCCTTTTTTATCTTTCGACTGCCTTCCACTGTCTACAGTTTTTGAACGTTTGTCAAGCTATTGTTGATGTATTTGTGTTGTATTTTAACATGTAAAATGGAACACGTGATAGTGTTTTAGTTTGTGTGTATAACTGTGAGACATTTCCACGTTCTGCTTCTCTTTTTCCGCATAGTTTTTGTAAATATATGAATATATTTCATTCATTTTATGTATATACTTGCTGTGTTCTACTTCATGTAATTATTGATTGTTTCAGGAAACATATAAACATTAAACGATCTTCGGTATAAAGAAATTAGTCTCTTTTTGATTGTTCTAATAATAATAATTATTATAATTATTATTATTATTATTATTAGCAGTACTCCTTTCTCCTTAATCAGACAAGCAATATCATCATACAATAACATACAATAGCGCTGTAGACACATCAGTCGCCATAGAGGGTCTGGTCAGCCTTTTCAGATCTCCAGAAACCTCGTTAGATCGAGTATTCAGTCTCCAGTCATGTTCCCTCAAGACATGGCCAGTTCTGTGAACTTTATCACTAAATGTAAACAAGTTGTCAGTTTGGAAATAATCTTCTTTACTTTTTATTAGAATGAAAATTCAATCTCCCAAGCTTAGATTAGGCAGATGAGATTTTTTCATTCCTTGTCACTGGTTGGACAAGACTCCGGAGGACAATAATGTGGCAATTGTGAATGCTATGTGACCCATAAAATTTGAGGGTGGCTATTCTGGCTTTGGTATATAATTATGCAAAACACTTTGTATAAAGACTTGCCATCCGATCTAATGATAGGGCCTACAGTCTCATTTCAAAAGAGGGTGGGTCCCACAACATATTCACCCTAAAAAGAGGGAGGGGACCTGAATTCTAATAATTCAAGGTATACTACAAATTAACAGTAATAGGTCTTTGTGTGTCGTTTATATGGATGCATAAATGCAATTGTGTCTGTAATAGTAACATAGGGAGAAACAGAAAACAGATTATACCTGATTTAAGAACAGGTCACAAGACCCACGATGACGAATGGCAAGCATTTTGCTTCAAAAAAAGTGAGGAGAGGGGCTGGTGAAGGTATTGCAATTGTACGCCAACCAATTTAACGAAATAAACGTGTTTAGTAACTTTTTGAAACTTCTTAAGGCTCAAGAATTTTACAAAGCGCCTCAGAAACTCAAGCATTGTTGTTTTCTAAACCAAGCAGACTTCTAGTTAAGCAGAATTTCGTTAGTTCTGAACGCCAAGGCCTAAACTTATTTAAACTTAACAATATCTTCAGAAATTTGTCTGACTAATGCATAAATACTGCGAACACCTTGTCTATTTAATATCGTAATTATAATATTATCTAGACATCTAAATTCTCAGATACATGGAGATTGAAATGTTCTAACATTTCAAAAGGCGTCATTCTGCAGTTCGTAATAAACCTGTAACGCTCTTGTAGTTGGAAACTTAATGCACACATTAATACATTACAGCTATAGCTACAGCTGCGTACACATTTTTAGCTATTATTACTAACTATTATTACTAACTATTACTTAAATCCATGAATATGACGTAAGAGACGTGGTACAGTTGTAGCTCACCAGGTATGAGGACTAAGCACTGTGCAGTGCAACCTGTAATAATTTTATGCAACGCGCTTTCATGTTTTGTTTTTAATATAAGAGTACTGTAATATCATATCATGCCTGCATCATGTAGTTAATTGAAATATGGCAACATAATGCTTAAAAGAATTTTAGAAAAAATAAAATTGTATTATTATTGTTTACATAGGAGACAACCCATTGCATACAAACGTTTTAACCCAGGCAACTTCTTTGAGAAGTGCAACCTGGTTTGTCTAGATTAATGTTTTTATAGAATATGTATTATTATTATTATTATTATTGTGTGCGCAGTATCCTGGGCATTTTGTGTGTATGCACATTTAAACACTTGTGCTGACCGGCAGAGGTGTGAATCTGAGAGCTTTTCGACCAAATGAAGTGGCGGCAGAGAGAGAAATAAAGAGATGTGCAGCTGTCAGGGGTCAGGCGAGCTGAGATTGCTTCCAGAGATCTTTTGAAAAAATCACACGTTTGAAGGCTTAGTGCTGTGCTGCCTTCGCATTTCAAGCTCAGATCAGTGAAATAAAGGAGAGAAAAAGAGAGAGGGGGAGAGAGAGAGAAGCGGAGTGAGAGAATAAGACAGAGATCCGCTAAAGAATTCATGTTGAACAGAGGATTGGACCTGGACAGAGACATTTTGGAAAACGACAGAGAATCCGTGTTAGTCAACAGAGAGAGAACACAGATGATCATTTATTCTTTACTATTACAAGCCATGGAGCTTGTAACACAATTAAAGTAACGCTGTTTAATTATGTTGAGCCTCAGTGAGTTTGTGTGGGTGTTTGAAGAGTGTGAAAAGTACAGCACTAAAATAAGCTCTGAATGTTTTCTAATGAACTATAAATGACGAAATAATTTATCACTTGCCCTTATACACAACGCTAGATCGCTCGTGCTCGTAAATTTGTGTTCACCTCTTCCAAAAAGTGCTTGTTTTGCATTTTGCAAGATTTGCTTCTATATGTTATTGTCAACCACAGCCAAACAATGAATGACCCTCATAAAATTATGTACTTTGTAATTTGAGCCGCACTGTTCACAGAAATCAAATGTAGGTTTATTGTTTTACTATAATTATGATTGATAACTGTCTGCAGATGACCTGAACGTATTCTCCTTTTAAATTGTTATATAAATGAAAATAGAACTTACAAGTAAAGGAACAGACTGGATCTCGAATTTATTGTATTTTAGGTCATGCACCTACAGTGGGTGGAAAAGAAAAACAAAGAAACGAATTAACCTTCCAGGTTTGATTTACAATCCCCTTCTTCTGCGTCTACGGCTAGTATATCTGTAGAATAAAAACAATACAATACTAGACCGAAAAACTTTTTCATTGATCCAAACCAGACGTCCAGACTGTAATTTAGCTAGAAAACTTACTAAATATATAAATAACATAAATTAATAATAATAGAATAAATTAATTCATATTATCCTACTGCGACTAATAATAAAAACAACTTTCTGAACACGCTTGAATTTCTGAAAATGTCGAAATACAATGTTTGTTTGTTGGCGTTTAATATTTGATATTTTTAGCGTTTCATTTATACATGAGGCTTGGCTGGCGCTTTTACGAAACCATGCCGAAAGTCTGAAGCATGTTGTCTCTTATTGTGGCTTTGAATAAATGATTAAACTTTAACTGCAAATGATGTAAATATGCCGTCAATCTTGCTGACTGCGCATCTTCACGGATAGATTACATTTCAGCTAGTCAGTTATGGCAATTTCTACTTGAACAATTAAATACTTAAGGTTTGTCTTGGATTAAAATGTTTGCTTTTCTCCGCCTGAATAAGATGTTACGATTTAGAAATGATTCGTTGACATCATGCTCATATTTTTATTCTTAACGTCTCCAGAATGACTTCATGACTCCCCACATGTGGTCGTAGCACAACATGCCACCGCCTTGCTCCTTGGGCTGTGCCATTGGCTGACAAGTCTATTAAGGAGAGGACAGGCGCAGAAGCCCATTTTACACCACAGGTCTCCTACCCAGACCTATCCTGACACACGTGAAGATGTAGACATGGACCTTGACCCCTGTCACAGCTCTTGTGCAAGACTTACTTTTGATATTTTGATAACATCAGAGAGCTTTCTACAGGGCCAGCCTGAGCATGTCTGCATCTTTTATGCCCATGTTGAATGGCTGGCTATGTTCCCCTGTTCTTGTCCTACAGATCAGTTACAACTTACATCAGTGTATCGTGAATGATGTGAAATTGACACCTCTTGTTATTGTAGATGACAACACAGATATGAATATTCACTTCATGAGAAGGCATATCTTTCTTTTCATTTTCCCACACAGCCCCCCCCCTTCTCAGCCTCAAGCAGTTGTACCATATCTCCCATTAAATCAGTGACAGGTACCATTATTTTATGTTTTATATGTATTTTTTCATCTGTCGTGTGGCGTGTTGAAGGTGTGCAACATGTAAATCCCAATGGATTTGTAATCATTACTATACATCTACATGTTCAGTCTTACTGTTTAATGTATCTGTCATGGGTTTTTGGCAAAGAGATGGTTGTTTTTCTATGTGGCGGGTCCACTTTCTCTTCTTTTGGTTAAGAAGCTAAATAAGTAACTGTGAGGCATTATTTATGAGCAAAACAGGTGATAATGGACAGCTGCTTAGATTGACAGATAGGTGGTAGAAATGGAATAAGATGTGACAGATATGGCAAGATGTGCTTTTTAGCATTAGGACAATGATAATGTGTAGGATGTGTGGGCATCTCATTAAACTGTTAGCATTGAATTCTAGGATATTGCTAATTAGCATCATATAAACCTGGAAATAAATATTAATCGTCTTCATTTAATAACAAACTTTCCTCCCTCAAAGAGGCAACAGGTTTCTTTCTAAGACCAATAATAGACTGACAGTTAAATATAAGTGAAAAAGCCTGTCAGTATTTAAACCTCAGTGCATCTGACTATGATAATCATCTAGGGAAAATTCTGAATTATCTATCAATTAGAAAGATTGTGAAGTATTTGAGCTCCATTTTAAGTTACAGACTAAATGCTTTCTTTGCAGCCTATATTCAATATTTATACTAAAGATATTTTAGTCAATTAAAAAATATGCTTCAATGGAATTAAAAGACGTGTGTGAATTCTTACACACAAATACACATGAAACATGTCAAAAAATAAATACATGCAAAAAATCATGTTTTAGTTTAAATCTAACAATGTTACCACAAGGTTTGAATAAGTTAGATTTAGAAGTGGCCTCTTCATTAGCTGATATGGGAAAAATGAAAGTTACTAAAATAGTGACATAAACCAGCAATACCTGCAGAACAGCACTTTCAAAATACCCAAAGAGTCACATGATAATATTTAATAGAATAAAGAACTTATGAACCTTTTTAATCTTATAATCAGGGAGTTACTATTGAACCCTGAAGCTAGAGGACTCTGTCTTTCTGTGCCTCCTTCCTGAGTCTATGATGTTCCAACAGCCAAAACACGGAGACCCCTTGCAGACAGTACGTGTTGTGCAGCTCTGATCTGAGCTATGACAGGCTCCTCTAACAGTATTAGTCTGTCAAACATGCTGGCCAGGCTGCCACTTTCAATTTGCCCATGACCTCTTGGCCAAAAAATGGGGGAGAAGTGGCAGAATGCAGGACTGAAAGCTGGTATTATTGGTCTGACAGCTTCACTCATCTGGAAGTAATGCAAAATGCAATTCATATTTACACTCCATGACCTTGTGCTGGAGGAACAGTGCTATCTACATGCAGGCCAATGAGGCATAGGGGACGAGAGTACAGATCATTCCTCAAAAGGAATTTGTCAAATGTTCCTTTCCTTATCATTATCATGAGCTAAAGTTATGCAAGGAGAGGGCTGGGGATGATGTGCCGGGTTGCTGGCAATTAGGTCAACGCTGTCTTACAGTAAGAGCAAATGAACACTGAAATCTTGTGAATACCAGGACATTGTGAACTTGCCACTCTGGCAGTAAAGTGTCTACCAATCTGTCATATAAACATGTGATCATTCAATTTAAATAATCTTCCCTTGATGTGTGTCTGTTTTATATACTGTACATGCATGTGTATTTGTTGTTTATAATCTTATAGATATATTTTCATCCTCCGGACATTGTGAGTGGAACAAAACATCCAAAACTAGAGCACCC
>JBAJNP010012112.1:0-13842 GCA_036877545.1 Yasuhikotakia modesta | reverse complement strand
CACCTGAATCTGTTACCCACTTAACTTGACCAGTGCATCTGAGGCTTCACTTACTTTTGCACATACAATAATTCAATCTTTCATGCTGTTTTTTGGCTGCTCAAAAAATTCCCTCTAAACAAACATATGCAATTGATCAACATACATATGACATTTATTTTATAAAAAGTAGGTGATGATAAAGTAAGGAAATCATGGTAAAACAACATAAAAATCTGAACAGGTCAAGGGGTTCACAAACTTTCAAGCAGCACTGTATATATACACACACACAATATAAAAAACTATTATATATTATATATACTGTATGTAGTAGAAAGACATCACTATATTTTGCCTTAGGCTACATTAACTGGCCATTAGTGTGAAAAGCAGCAGTAAATTTACTTATAAATAGTAAAAAGGCTAAAAAAATAATTTCTAACCAGTAAAAATAATTAAAAATAATTATACAACCAAGTAAATTCTAAAAAAATAGTGTTCCATGTGTTGTTATTTAAATTCCTTAATTAGATTTTAGTATCTGTATATCTCTACAAGTTCTAAATTCGAAACAGCATAAAATATTAAACTAAAGCACTGTAGTAAAAATGAATTAATTATGGTGATTTAATTAACAGCTCAACTGAAGGCTCTGGTTGGTGAAGCAGAGTCACGAGGTCTGAAGTTTGTTTACTCTCTCTCTCCGGGCCAGGACATCGTCTTCTCCAGTTCTTGTGACCTCACACTCCTAAAACGCAAACTCAGACAGGCAAGAAAATGCTTTACCCCTCTCTCTATTGTTCTCACATTTGGTTACAATTGTTTTTAAATCTAGCACCTACACCCTATTTTGACTATTCTGTTTGACTAACAGATTCTTGAATGCTTGTGTACGTATCACTTCATCACTCATCACTAGGTGGCAGACCTGGGATGTCATGCTTTTGCCCTCCTATTTGATGACATTGATCACTCCATGTGCCAGGCCGATACAGAGGCCTTTTCCTCATTTGCTCATGCCCAGGTCAGCGTGGCCAATGAGATCTTCCGTTTCCTGGGGGAACCAAGTGTCTTCCTTTTCTGTCCCACAGGTAAGCTGACACAACAATGTATCAGGCTTAGCATAGTTCATTACAAGAAGAAAAGTATTAAAAACATTACAGTTGTTAATGCAATGTTACTGTATTCCAAAATGACATATCTTTCATCTTCTCTCCCCATATAATAGTGTTGTTGTTTTCATTCCTTTCTGTAGAGTACTGTAGTTCGCTGTGCACTCCCAGTGTGTCAAAGTCTCCATACCTGCTGACGATTGGGGAAGGCCTGCTTTCTGGCATCTCTATTATCTGGACCGGTGAGAGACATTCACAGTGTGTCCTTAATGTAACAATAAACAACAGAACAATGTTCTGTTTTCTGTAAAACAGGTTGGGACTTATTCTGGATCAGGTCTTTTGTATGTGTTTCATACATATAGAGCTGTTTAACTGAAGGTGCCTTCAGAACAGCTACCACAGATGAAAAGACATCACATACTGATTTAAAAAAAATCAGTTTGATTTTTCCTATTCTCAGTGATGTGTTAAACTAAAATAAAACTCTCTAAAAAAACGTGACGTTCATGTGACGTCTATTCTGACATTCACATATTGGCATTGTAGGAAAGAAGGTGATATCACGGGAACTAAGTGCTGATTCACTGGCAGAGGTTGAGTCTGTGCTTCGACGGCCACCTCTTGTCTGGGACAACCTTCATGCCAATGATTACGACTCCCGACGTGTCTTCCTGGGGCCCTTTAAAGGTCGTCCCCCCAGACTTAGGGCCCATCTGAGGGGACTGCTGCTAAATCCGAACTGCGAGTTTGAAGCCAACTTCATCCCTCTGCACACTCTGGGCAGCTGGCACAAAAATGGAAAGGAGGAGAAAGGTGAGAGTAGTGGGGGAAACAACCAGCTGATAAGACCAGCAGATGAGGAGCAGGTTACCATTGCTGATAACTGGCTGAGATGGGCTAAAGTAAATTTCAAATTGTCTGTCAGAAATGTTCTGCTTCTGGCTGACCCTGTGTGACCCATCTGTAGGTGTTGATGAGGGCTACAGTGTGGAGAGAGCGCTATCAGTTGCACTAAAGGACTGGTTAAAGGAACTCAGCCTTCCCCTGCAGCCTGGTACAGCATTCACCTGCACCACCATGCAAACTAGTCTATAACCTGCTTAACAAATTGCCTCACCCCAAGCATATGTCATTTGTTTAACCAAAGGTTGCAGCATGCTTTATAAAACAGAGAAATGCTTTCAAAGTGTAAAGGGACACAGTGTTTATACTCTCCATTGTTCACAGAAACATTTACACACAAACATCTGATCACATCAATGTTTAATGTGTCTATTCTGAGAGGGTTCAACTCGTATTGCTGTAAAATGGCATAAAATGTTTTTTTTCTATGTCCCAGTGCTGACAAGAATGTGCATGAGTCTAATTAACAAGAATGAGTCTAATTACTGCTGACTGGTTTCTGAAATCCTCTTTCAGGACGTCAGGTGAAGCCAACAGACCTGAAGCCTTTAGCGTCCTCTATCAAATCAAAATCCCCTGATACCTTAGACAATCAATACGGAGCCCAGCCCAAAACATCCACAACCTCTTTCCAGAGCTCAGGGGCACTTGCTAGCGATGACATCCCAGCAGATCCTGTTATGGAGCAGGATCTGAAAGCTGGGGAGAACCAGGTCTCCAGGAGCTCTAGCCATGAAAAAACCTCTAGAAGAGGATTGTGTTCTGGAAGGGCTCCTCTAAGTGAGGCTCACATCAGGTTGCTGGTAGGCCTGCATTATCTGCCACATGAACACGGTCCACCTGCTCAGAGTCTTCTGCAGGACCTCACGTGGCTTAAAGCCAACTGTCACTGTGTGAGTGTCAACAGCAATGGCAAGAAAACCCCACCCCAGAAGGTAAATGATTAATGTTGATTCAAATCATGTATAATTTTATTAAATTATTCGACTATGAAGTAGAAATCAACATGGATGTAGTTCTCCCTCACTCTCATGTCAATCCCAACCTGTATGACTTGATGCTTTTGAGGAAAACAACAGAAGATATTCTGAAGTATGCATCAGTTGACTTCCAATGTATGGACACGAAAGACATTTCTCAAAATATGTTTGTGTTCCACAAAAGCAAGAAGTCAGATAGGTTTAGAATGACATAAGGGTGAGTAAATAATGAAAAAACTTTATTTTGGGTGAACTTTCCCTTCAGTGTCTGCTGTTGTTTGCAGGTAGAGGATTGGCGGGTTCGTGCAGGCAGGTTCCTGGCTGCTTGTGATGATGTGGCATTACTGCATAGTGCTATGGTGAACAGCATCAATAGGGCTGTTCTCTATGACCTTTACCCTTATATCTGGGACCTGAGAAACACCCTGCTGGTTGCCAAGGCGTTTGTGTGCTGGCTAGGTGAGAGAGATTGTTGTGAAACTAATCTTCTGCTCTTCCTCTTGAGATGAAAATTATTGATTTTTAGCATTAAACTAATCTGTTATGATTGCTGTTGATTGCTTATGATTGGTATATAAGAAAACTGTTTCCAAATCAATAATTAATTTTAATTCTGTAACATTTTTTAATTAAATGGAGCAGTTCATGTGTCATTGCAAAAACATTTTTTACCTGTCCTTTAATTTCTTCTTCTTCTCATTGTTTTTTTCCCCAATCTCCCATCTGTATTTTTTCCACACAGAAGGTCGTATAATGAGTGACAGTTCTTCACTAGGCTCCTGGAAGAATTGCTTCCACTGTGAGATAATCACTGTATTTTGTAGCAAATTGCTCAGTACATTCTTTATAACTGTATTTAGTTTAGATGTACTTGTTTTTATGTTTACTGGTTCCTGAGGTGCATTGACATTGTCTGGGGTTGTTCACAGGGTGTGGAGCCTCCTCAGGGGCGGAGCTACTTGGGGTGGAGGCGGAGCCATGGGTGTTTAAAGGAGGACTGTCTGGAGAAGTGCAGGTGGGAATTATACTAAATTGTCTGTTAATGTTTAGTGTTAAGTGTGCAGTTAGGATTTTCATTAATTAATGCTATATTAAAAATCAAAGTATGTCTAATTTGTGTCTAAGGTGTAGTTTTTTCATCCCCCAGTCGCTGTCAGGCTTTCTTATTCTTGTTTTCTTTTTTCTGATGTTGATATAAATCAGATGCTTTTGCCTGTGGGGACAAGCAGTGAGTTATTTAGTCACCCTCCTCCACTTTTTCCCACCTGTCGGCTTTATAACATACGGCCTTTCCAGCAGAAAGACAAGGTGACACATATACTGACACATATACTTAACCCACTTCTGACTCACTCTTTATTACGTACATAGACACATTTATGCATTTACATTTATGCATTTGGCAGACGCTTTTATCCAAAGCGACTTACAGTACATTCAAGTTATACACTTTTACCAGTACATGTGCTCCCTGGGACACTTATGGTTGTATTTCCCTGAACCTCTAGGTGGAGCTGTACCGAATGGTGCGACAGTTGTACCAGAGGGGTAAAGGGAGCCAGGATGCCACCATCTCCCATCCTGACTTTATTGGGGACAGGCAAGCAATGTTTTCACTCTGAAGCACATTACAGCACCTTCAAGGTTGTTGCAGTGCCTGACTTTTAATTTTTACCAATACCAGTTTCCAGTAACACATTTAAAACCACAGCAAAAGTAACTTTTGAACACATTCTTTAATTAAATGTAATTAGTTAAAGCAACGGCATGTTGCCTTCGTGTAATTTTAAATTAATTTAACAGTTAATAATAAATTGATTTATAAATTCAAATAAATTAACATTTCTAATGGTTTAAAATTATTAGAATAATTGATAATTAAGATAAACGATTATAATAAAAACACCAAAATATAAAGCAAACTGAAAACATACAGTAATAAAAAACAAATAACAAATAATTTGTTACAAAATAACAACTCTTAACATTGTCGATATTGTTTAATTAGTATTAGTGACACAGAGATATTAGATCGATGGAGCTGCATTTACACTGTTCAATGTCACATAGTTTGTCAATGTTCGCCTAATTTAGCACAAACTGCGTTTGAAACCTCCACAAGACAAGCATTGAAAAACAGCAGGAGGCGCTAGTGCTCTACACAAAACGTGTAAAAATTAACAGGAGAGCTAGAATTTATTTGTTGAAGAATTGTTGAATTTCTAGTTAGTTTTGGCTACAAAGTCTTAGTACCTTGACATCCATGGCACCCATCCATGACTTAAAACATTTGTAAAAAGCTTTTCCTGTAAATTAACAAAAATATATTTTCATTGTATATTGTAAATGGTATATAAGAACTATCAGGCTCTGTCTGTCTCTCAGAACACAGACAGTAATGCCCAGGTATTGTTGTTTGTATTTCAGGTGTCTTGGTGCGTCTCTGGCCTTGTGCCCAGAATACAGCTTAGTGTTGGAGGATGAGCTGGGTGTGTGTGGGTGTGCTGTAGGCATTCTGGACGTTCGCTCCTTCGTCAAACGGTGCCAGGCCACCTGGCTGCCCGCTATGAGGGACAAATATCCTTCACGCCCCCACGGAGCCAATGGACATGCTGCAACAAAGGTCAGAGTCAAAGCATAACAGAGCTGAGTACTTCTAAAACGGTGCAATAGAATCTCATCATTCAGAATACACTGACATCCCCATTCTTCACACCTCAAGGAGGCACTGTTGTATTTTCATGAAGAACAGGACTACCCAGACTCCCTGCTCTATCACTTTCCATCTCAGCTCAGACTTGAGGCTCTTCCTGAACTGGTAGACTGCAGTGTCAGTCGTAGCCTCCTCACGGCTTTGCTGACAGCTCTCAAAGCTAATGGTAAGACAGAATCTCACTCTTTTGTTATTGTTTCTTGCTTATGTCCTGCTGTCACACTTTCTCTTCTCCAGGTTCACAGGGTGTATTTTGTGAGATTCAACCTACAGATGGATTGCGGATGGAGTTTCTGACAAAACTGGGATTTCTGGAGATCCTTCGTGGAGAAGCACGACCCAGAGAAGGTGTTGTTTTGGGGAGGCTATTGTAAACAAACACCCAAAACTATACAGGAGGAAAAATATACATTTTTAGATGAATATTAATATTGCCAGATATGATGCTGGAGCTGTGGTTTGGGTTACGCTTAAGATAAAAGAAACTGGTTGTAGAATTTTGGTCTTGGTGAAGTATTCACAAGGTCTCTTTACAAGTCCAAACTGTGGTCACAATAAACATGCATGGCAACATTTTAGCATGAAACAAAGCTATCAGTCTCTCTTCAACATTAATTTGTTAACACCAAGTCTCATATTATGTGATCAGCTAATCTGGCCTTTGTTTCAAAGGCTAGGCTGTTTTTTGTGTTTGGATGCCAAGCAATTTTTGGAGAATTGTGTAAAATTGGCCAATTTTGTGTCACAGTGGATCTGGTGTGAACAAGCCTTTAAGCTTCCTGGATACAGTCAGAATGTGATAAAACATGACAGGAAAAACAAAGCCTAAACAGTGATCACTTGTTTACAGCTTTATCTTCACTAATCATTCAAGCTAATCTAACTCTAATGCTTTCTCGCTGCATTTGGGGCTGCTGTTGGTTTACACAAATCTTTGTCTCTGCTTTGGGGGATAATACAGATGTTTTGACAGCTATGTTGGAGCTGTTTGGATATAGGAGCTAAAAGCACAATGTTTCTCTTTTGTATTCATTGCACACACACAATCTTTCCTTCAGCCAGTCATGGACAGGCTCAGGACACTTATAAAGCAGAAATGAAGACTTTTACAGAAACATGAAATAGCTCCTCCAGTGCATTTAAGAGCCCTTGACCTTCACTCTTACAAGATTAATGAATCATGGTGCATCTTGTAGGATTTTTATAGCTCTTACGTTGAAATTTCTCTCACACATATACACACACACACTCACAACTCTTCTAGTAACATGATAAATAGCTCTAGCCCTCTTTCACCATTCAACACACACATGCACTAACTGTATGCACGTCTGTACACTCTTTCAATAATATTTGAAAAAAGCCTTTTAAACTTTAAATAATAGCTGTCTTTAATCGCCATGGCAATCAAAAACATAATTTAATGTTATATAGTTTAATTAGATATTGTTTATTAAAGCTTTTGCTATATTTTTCTTTTGTACAATTATGGTAAAACATACTTTTGATTTTGCATGTTAACTTATTTGAGCCATCCATTTTTAAAGCTTTCACATTTTTTGAGATTGTTCATTTTGAAATTGTATTGTGTACACTGAATGGCCTCAGCCTAGGTAGTGATATGTAATGTACAATTTGGTTACAGTGCAGTTTTTGTAATAATGGAATGACACCTGTTTACAGCAGCATTAAAATCTTTAATTTCTTGCAAACTGCTTGTTTTATTCTCTGTTTCAAACATTTACAAAAAAACTTATTGCCATTGTATAAATGTTTTCTTTTCTTTTTATTTTGGAGTAATAATAAATTAAACAAAAACATTTAGAAAGATTTACAAGTACATGCTCAACATAAAAATATAAATTTCTTTTGTTTGACAGTGTTACTTTTTTAGTATTACTGTAGGAATATACACTGCATGTATATGTAGGTATTAGATTAGATCTCATACATTATGAGTATATATGAGTGTCCCTCATACATCAGTGACATACGTGTTGGCCTCAGACCATTGGATGCGTGAATGCAAGTTCATTTCTGGCGATGTTATTTGCCCAGTAGGAATACGATATTCTCTGAGGTTCCTCCCTGTTAGCAACAGCATTAGAGTGCCTGTCAGGGTGGCAGCCCAACTGCTGGCTGGAAGCCCCACCTACACAGATCAGATGGAAATATCTAGAATATAAAAACATTGACTGCATACACACAGAGCCTCAGAGATATAAAATGCATTGGGTGTACTCACAAACCCTAGCAGGTTGCTGAGGGCAATGTCTGCATAAGCTGAAAGAAAGGCTGCAGAGAGAATAAATAATATAGTTATAGAAAATAAATAAAAGAACACAATGAAGGTCTTTATTTGGGTATTACTCACCACTCGCAACAGATAAGAAGTGGGTTCGCCAACTAAAGATGAAAAACATCCCCACGTTCATGCAACCCAGAGCACCATTAAACCCCGCGAGTCCAGAGTACAAGAAGTCCTGCCGCACTGACACAGACAGACCTGCAGGGGGCAACAAAGATGCTTTGCTAATATCAGTGCGACTGAAACAAACAACTAAGATGTAAATGATTGATCTTGTCGTCTAAATTTTAGTGTGGATGTTTATTTTAATCGACAAGGCTAACCCAGCAAAGTTACCTGTTTCCTCCTATTAACCGTTTGAGAAATGGATTCTAGAAATGTTCTTTTTAGTTTTCTTAGCAGCCAAGAACATAATAATAAATTATAAGACAACATGTACATTTATACAGAACGTTCACTTTACAACCATAAACTTGGAGCTTTTATTTTTAACTGGGGGCAGATGTGGCTCTACTGGTTAGTGAAGGTTCTAATCAGATGGTGGCTTGTTCGATTCACTTTCATACTAAATCTATTGTAGAGGGGCTTGTCTTTTGGTGGTAGTTTTAATTGTGACCTGAGGGTGGCAGTGTACATTCAGTGAAGAAGATAATAGTCATGTCCAGTTATACCTCACCAACGCCCCTGACCAAGCCTTCAGACTTCACTAACAGCCTGCCTTTCCCTAGAGGTGTCCTTTATTGTATCATGTCTTCCTTTTCTCTCTCTAATGCACTCTCTTTCTCTCTAATTTCCTGATACCTCTCTCTATTGAATAAACTCAATCCACACAGCAGACTGCCATCTGAGGATTCATGCTTTTTTAAATGTTAATGGATTATGTTGATATAGCATTATGAAATTAAAAAATATTTTAATGTAAAGAAACATAGAGCAGAGCACCTATTGAACCTTGTAAATGACAGGCATTCCAATCCTGCAGAAATGTGCATGTTTTTAATGCAAAAAACATTAAAAAGTAAACCCTCCCTCAATTTACCCTGTTTAGTTGGTGCAGCTGCTTTCAGAATGAAATGGCTCTCAAGAGCTCTCCCTCTCTTGAGTGACTACTGACATTTGAACCAACATGAAATGTCATGTCGCTGTTCCTGTTTTGCAATGCTGACCTTATGTGGGGCACTAAAGTTGAAGATCTGAGTGCATGTTTCACATTACACTTTTGGGACTCTTTATGTTTCATTGTTATTGTGAACGGCTTCTCAGCAATATTGGATGGCAATAAAAGAGCCTTATATTGAAAAACCCTGCAGCAGCAGAAAGGACACACCCAGAATTCTCTCTGTCTCTTCTTTTGTCTCATCTATGGGGGAATATAAGAGCCCTGATGGTTCATATCTTCTATTCATCCTCTTTCTTTTACATACTGTATGTGTCTAAATGTGTCTCTATTAAAAATATTGCATGTGACATATGAATCAGTGCACTGTATGAATCAGTGTTTCCAAGGCTGCGCATGTGCAAACAACAAATCTTTTGACAGTTGTAATTGTTAACCATCTGTAGTTGAAATATTATTTTAAAACAGATGTTGTATTTACATTTTACAGATGTAAAATAATTAGCATAATCTAACATTATTTTTTATTAGGAGGTTAAAAGCAAAGGATGCACACACACACACACACACCAGGGTTCGATGTCAGGGTGAGAAAGTCTCCTTTTGAAATGCAAATGCTGTGAATCATAAGGCAAGAAGTATTCCTGTTGATGTGACCAGTCTCTCTCTCAGAGCATACAATATATTGATATAAGTAATCTATGCAATTTATTATCTGTTACACAAAACATATCTCAATCCTTTTTAATAATATTACCATGGTTACAAGATCTCTCTCTCTGTGCAGGATCATCAGTTGGTGGTTAAATTATCTGGTTATGAATAGTATAATAGATTCATGGGGTTCTAAACAAATTTTTGCCTGTCAATTACAACATATCAATCATCAGTTTCTTACTTTTTAATTTTAATGTAAGTTAAATTAAAAAAGGTAGAGTTCATCTGTTGACAAAGCTAAAGTTAAATCTGCATTCCCTCAGCAACATTTACCATGGTCAAACCATAAAACACGGGAACATTGTGGGTAAAAAATATATATTATAAATATAAAAATATATTACTGCATTTTTAAGGCTTTAGGTAGTTTGTTTTGGGAACACTATGAGGAAACTAACTGAGATAAATCACACCATACTCCCTTCAACAACTGAAACAGTAAAATTCTGCAGCCAACAGATTTATTACATTAGCACCACACAGTTCTTTAAAGTCAAGCCTGGCAAACTAAAACACATAAAAACAATGAAGAAATCTGGTCAAGAGAGTGAGTGTCTTTCTATGCTATTGTCTTACAAGACGTTATTTGACGCTTCACTTTCTGTTGTCCTTAAAATGGACACACATTTGTAGAGAGAAATTCAACACCAAAGAAAAGAGAGGTAACTATTGACAAATGAAAGGAAAGGAGCATGAGACAGAGAAATGAGTGGTATTGATCAGAAAGTGCCTGTATAGGATATAAGTGTGTGTGTGTGCATACATTTTTAAATGTTGGTGACAATTCTAGGTTTGATGTTTGGGTTATAAACTTAATCTATAGTAATTAGAATCAGCTGTATATAAAATTAATCAGTGGATATCTATGATATGTTTATACATGGTGTATAGGAAAACAAAACATGCTATTTTCACAAAACAGAACTAAAAGACCAAATAGGCATTTTGTCAGTTGTGGGCTCGTTTTAACTTTTTATTTAATGTCCTATACATTTTTATTTGTGTTCTTTTATGTTTTATTCCTTTAGGACTCTATAGTCTTGCACAGTACATGCAAACATGTGAGTTACATTCTTCAGATGGTGAGTCTTCAATCTTTAATCTTTCTTCAACAATTCAATCCCTGCTGCAGTCTAAACCTCTTTTAAAAGTAACTATTGTTGTTCTACTGATGCAGAGACACAGCTGCATGAAGATACAGAGTAAGACAGAAAAAGGAAAGAGAGTGAGAGCTTAGGGAAGAATGAGAGAGGAGACATGGGGACAGAAAATGTCTCTCTGGTTCTTTGGTTTTATCTGCAGAGCAGAGAGGGCTGCAGATTTTGCAAGCTAAATTGACTTTCAAAAGCTGTTATCCACATGGAGGATAACAGCTGTAAGTCTCAGTAACTGTGCTCTTATTTCCAGAGGCATACATCACACACACAGACACACACATTAGGTTTCTGTGGTTTGTTAGGACATTCAATAGGCATAATGACCTTTATAATGTACAAACTGCATCTCCTAATCCTCACAGAAACCTTTTTGGATTATTACATTTTCACAAAATGCATCATTTTGTATGTTTAATTAACCACACAATGTAGGTGTGTGTGATTTTTTCCATCCTTGTGGGGACATTTGCTCTGGATTTTACAATGGTAGATAAACAAGAACCCCCACATAGATATACAACAAATAATCTCTTTGACTGTTGCTCCTTTATAGGCTATAAGTGAGAGTTGAGGTGTTTTATTATGAAACACCATTTACCAAGTTGATAAATGAAACTAGTGGACAACACAGTAAGTCTGAGTGTGGGTGGTTGCTGTACGAAGCAGGAGGTATCTTACATCAGCCCCCCTCCTCATCTCTCTCTAGCACCTTTGCGTCTGCTATGACTCACATGTCTTTGTACTGATGTGTATGCAAAAGTAAAGTGAGGGCAAGACTGTGTCTGCATGTAAAGGAAAGAGAGGGAGACTGAGGGACAATAAAAATCACCTTCTGGGGCTTGGGGACAGTGGCAAAAACTAACTGGACAAATATGAAGCAGCAAACACATGATCAGTTTGTGCACAGTGGGCGTTTGAGGAAATCTGTTATCTGCTCACAGGATATAAATCACAGCTAAACAGCCAGAATGATCAGTAGAAAACCTTAGACAATATTCACCCTCTTCTTTATCTTTACCCTGCATAAAAGATTTTTGATTGTACTCAGCAAATATGAATTTGTGAAGACATGTAAGACTATTAGCAGGACACTTGTAAAATGTATCTATATTTAAGGTATATTATTTCTGACTTACCTGCCACAGTGCCAATGACAGACCCCAGGAGGGCATAAACAGCCAAAATGGGCGAAAAGAGTAGAACAGCAGCCAGGATGAGCAGCGATGGTCCTAGATTCTCACATGCAAAGATCTGCCCCACGCCCAGCACCGCCCCCTGCAGGAACTGATGGGAACAGCAAAAATGTCCTTCAAATAAGTGTCTGATTATACAATGATAAGTGATAAGAGTCATAATTATGTTACACTTAAGTAAACAAAACAGTACATTTGCATGCATAGACTATTAAGACAAAAACTGTAGGTTTATAATAAATAAGATACAAAAAAGCCACAAAACACACATTCAATTTCAAAAAGTAAAAAGTGCATGAATGGCATAGATAGCCACTTATTATAAACAAATAAAAACATTGTGTACTTTATATATGCTAAATTTACCATTTATGAGCTGTTCTTTTTCCTGTTACTAATATCTATAGAAATATTGTGTATCAATCATTTACTGACTCTGTCTGGTTTGATGTAATACAAACCTAATGTCTATTGCAAGTCCCATTTTATTATTCTCTTAAATGTACCTCTTTTACATTAAATATTCATGATAGAGACAGACACAGAGAGAAGAACTATTAAGTTCTCATTTTTGTGTATCTTTGCATGTCTCACAACTGAATCAAGTTGTTTCCATGGAGACGTGTTAAAAGTACAAGATATTGTAGCTGTGTAAAAAATCATATAAACAGCCCATAATAGTTTGTTGCTGTAGTGTGCCTAAGAGAGCAGATCAGCTCACTGCAGCCACAAAAACACACTCTTCTCAACATTTAATGGGAGAGATGAGAATTGAAAAGATAAAGATGGAAGATCTAGAAAGGAAAAGACCAAGAATATTCAGGAAGAAATACAGGTAGATGACAAAATAAAAAGACAGAGATAAAAAGGAAAGAGGAACAGAGAGACACCACACCTTTCCACCAGTTGCTACCTGGGCACTGCAGTGCTGCCCACTGATCCACTGTGTGTGTGTGTGTGTGTTCACCACTTTTAGTGTGTGTGTGTTCACCACTTTCAGTGTGTGTGTGTTCACTTCTCACCAGTACGACATATATACAAAGGACATATTTTAAGTATACTGTACCTGACAAATATGTAACTTCCACTTCATTTTCATGTTTCTAAAGACATCATCACTCAGCCCTGTCCTTTGTCATCCCTACTGCATTCTGTTCTCCTTTTAAATTTCATTCTCTCACCTGTGGCACATGCAGCTGGGTGTGGTTTATGCTCTCTGGCGCCCCTAGTGGCAGGACTGGATGGTTTGGAAAATGGGGGTTAGATGTGCCAATACAAGCCAGATAGAGCAGAAGGACTGTGTTAAAAGGAAAGACACTGACTGGTAAGTCCCACTGTTTTAAAACTGGAGCCAAGCCGCTGGACAGAAGTGTTCTGTAAGGCAAGAGAAGAGTTTAAGGGGGAAAATGTATTTGTCTTTGTGTGTGTTCTTGTAAGTAAGCATGGCAACAAATAGACAGAATTTAAACTTCTGTATGCTATGCTGAGATAAATGAAAGGATCTCTAATAATGAGGTAATATGAGTATGAAAGAGGTTCTCTTACGTTGTAGCTCCACCAAAACATGCAGGCAGCATAAGCCACCAGTACCATTTACCAGCAGAGCTGAACACACCCATCAGTAAAGCCACCAGCATTCCATTGCAACCATAAAGAC
>JBAJNP010012111.1:0-13842 GCA_036877545.1 Yasuhikotakia modesta | reverse complement strand
AGATGAGCGCATTTAAAGACAATTTTATATGTGCGTGCAGATGTTCGTTTCAATACCTGCCAGGGAAGATATTGTAACAGTGACTACATGAGATGCGATGCTTAACATTTGTAGCTTTAATCAAAATGAAGCACATCGCGAGAACTCTCTGGAAGTACACGCACTCTCGACCAATAAGATACGCCCACTTTAGCAATTGTAATATTTAACTCTTTAACATAGTATACATTTTTTTAACACCTTACTTATTACAAAACATAATATTTGGAAGCATGTCCCAGCATTTGTATACTACAATTATTTAAATTAAGAACTTGCATATTCAATCCAGCATATTACATAGGCTGGTCTTTGTTTTCTGCTGTGGACTCACAATCAGGTTACTTACTGGAGCACAATGTCCCTGAGCAAAGCTGCACCACAACCTTCATCCTAGGGAATGTCAAAGTGGCCACCCCACCATGTTTCTTGTGCACCTTGGAGAAGAAGGGCTCGGCCCCCAAGGTAGCAAGATAAAAGAGTTATTCCTTATCTAATCAAGTTATGAAACTCAACAATTGTTGCATCTCACATGCGCATGACTGCCAGCTCAGCATTAGATTCATCCTAAATTCATTCTTAGCTCAAAGAGAGAAGAGAAAACAAAGGAGATGTCAGAGAGAAAAAAATTCCCTTACACAGTTTATTTCCATTGCAGGCTGAGAACGTCACAGTAAGCCCACCATTAGGCTGGTCTACTGCCTTTTCTGTCAGTCTTGAAAAACTAGAAGCACCTCCATTTAGATTCCCAAAATCACCCATAGGGGTCACTAAATTGGTTGAGAAGCAGCTGCTGCAATAGCTCTTGTCTCAGAAAAGACGTGAGCCATAACATTTTCATAGACATGTTTTCACAATGAGATAATGTTTCCTCTGCAATAGCTGCCTCAGCATGCTGGCAACCCAAGCATCTGAAATCGTTTCAAAATGGTGGTGCATACAGATGCTGCATACTGGCTACTCTGGGTCCTAAAAATGTATCCTCTAGTCTCATCCCTTTATCCTTGTTTGTGTACATTCTGTATACATATAGTTAAACCACTTTTATATTTTGTATATGTTGTAGTTTAAATTTATAATTTAGTAATATGTGGAGACAGAAATTAAATGTGTCTATCATTCTGTGAGGCATATTTCATTCCTATGTCCACTTGCAGTGAAATGACAAATACAGCTGATTTGAACTTGATATTTGAACTACTAAAGTATTAAACTTACTATAAAGATGGGCCATCTTTGCAAGCTCTTTTAAGAGGAAAGAGCACTTTTAGTAAGAGCTAAATGAATGGTGCTCACCACTTCTTTTATACTTGTTTATACCTGTATGTATATTTGACAATTGTTATCTTAAGATCAAGATCACAGATGTTTGATTCTCTAAGACAAACCCCTAGGACCATTCCAACATCAAGAAAGGGAAGCTCACATATGAAAAAGCTTATCAAAGCTTATCAGGAATTCTTATATATGACAGATACAACTACAGAGCAAGCAATTTACCAATATCATGACAAACGTATAGAAAAAAGGAAATTAAAAAATTCTGGGTTTTAAAATTGTGTCATTACACTCATGTTTTAATATTTTAGTGTTTACAGGAAACAAATTGATTCAGAACTAATCTTGCTGAAAACGTTACAGGTTATTAATTTATCTGAGGAAATAAGAATGCATTAATACAAAGAATTGCATCTAAGCCAACAAAAAGGCTCTTTGGAATTACAGATGTTTTTTTATTTAGAGCACGCACTTGTCTGGTTTGTGTTGTTAGACACCACAGCTGTATGAACATTGCTTGAGCACAATCCAAAGCACCTACGATGTTCAACAGAGTTGTGACTTGCAAACAGAGTGGCACTTGCAATCTGAAAAACATTTGCTTAATTAAGGCATTGAAAATTTGTATATGAATGGATGCATTGTCAGGGTAGGGCTAATTAATAGACTGTGGGTGAATCACTCAAGAGGAACACTTGTGTTGGGTGACATTTTGCATCAGAAATGTTAAAAGCCTTTTCACCTATTTACATTAATCATATCAGGAACTGTGGACAAATGCATGTTAATGCACTGCTATGTCCATTATGTATATTATTAACAAGAGCAAGAGAGAAAGCAATGAACAGCACAAATGAATGAGACTGGCTACAGGAGGACATGTAAACAGCCATTTTAGGCGCATACTCCTTCAATTTTTCATCAGCACTTAGGCAATCTTGCTTATGTCAATCAGAATGTGGGTTTCACTATTGCTTTGGATTTGTAAATTCCATCCAAAATAATTTTCAGCATTCTAATGTTAACTTTAATAGAGGTCCAAATTTAAAAAACGGTTCAGTACACAGCTGTTTAACACAATGTTTCTGTAGCTCTGAAGTGTTACAGTGTTGCCATATTAATATATAAAAATCTATTTTTTAGATTAAAAAAATTATAAAATAGAAAAATAGACTTTTTAGATTAAAAATAGATTTGAAGATATACAAACTCAAGGTATTTTTTTAGTCTCACTTTTTATTTATTTACTTTCACTTTTTACATATTTTGCACTTTCATAAATAAACCATGTAACTTATATAAATAAATATGTTAAATAAATAAATATGTTAATACTTAATTACTGCTTACTGGCAGACTGCTGATATTTAGCCTGGCTTTTATGGTTTGTACCTAGTTCAGATTTTATTTTCTACCATAGTTTTTTATAGTGCAATGTGCTCAGATTATTGTGCTCAGATATTTTATGGTATTATTGTGAATGCCTTATACTCCTGTTCTGTAAATTTTTATCTTCACCATCATGTATATCTAGGACGTTTCTCAAGGCGCTTTCAAAAATGTAAAACAAAATTTACTCCTGAGCAGCTGTCACAGTTAGTTAACTCAATGTTCATACATCTTGTGCAGTATTAAAATTATTACTGTCCTGTAGAATGAGATTTAAATCCATGACACTGGTTTTCTCACAACAGTAATTTTAATCATACTGCTTAATACATAATAAATTTCGCCTTCTAAAAATCCATAATGTTCACAGTTGTTATAATCACAAAATATTTTACACAACAAACAAACAATTACAACTCAAATATTCCCCATTCAGCAATTCATCTTGGTAATAGAGATAGAAGCAGGTTAATGTGTTGTGCTCTTGAAGCGTGAGATTGAGGATATCTCTGCCACAATGCATAATTCATGGGCCTGGCCAGCAAAGTGTGTAAAATGAGAATTTCACAGCATGCTAAGTGTAATAGGGTCATAGAAAGAGGATGACTGTATTTATATTTATATTTATTGTACCTTGTATGTGCACAATAAATATAATACATACAAGTTTATGCAGAGAAGTATTTCTAGGTATACCTCAGAGGAATGGGAAAAAAAACAGATATTTTCACAATTTGCACAATTTACACCATGTGTACCCATTTCATGTGATTATTTACAATAGAAGTTAATAAGTTAGCTCATTAGGACACAAAAATCTCCTCCTAAACGAATGGAATGGAAAAATATGTGAGAGCCAAAGCACTGTTTTTAACACACATGGAACCAATCTTCTAATATAGATATTGTGGTGTAGACAACACTTTTGCTAATTTAGCTCCCTGAATTTGCTCATTGAGTAGTGGCAAGTCGAACTAGCTCCCGTGGCTCATGTGAACAACATTCACAATAAAGCAAGAAAGGTTTAAAGTAATGTCCTTTGGACTATGCAATGCCCTAGCCACCTTTAAGTGACTAATAGAGCAGGTACTCAAAGACATTCCTCGCACCCGTTGTGTGGTCTACCTAGACAATTTGCTGGTCCATGCTAAAGACTTTGACCAGGCTGTTTTACAACTTGCAGAAGGTTTTGACAGTGAGAGCTACTGCCAGCAGGGTGGCTAGCGACCCAGCAAAAGGGACTGGCCCAGGACTAACCTAGGGTCCTGTTTGCTGATTGCAGGCACCGCTACAGCAGTATTTGGTCAGGGCTCCTATGGAGAGGATCAGGGTCGACATTCTAGACCCGTTCCCCCAATGGAGGCTGGGAACCACCATGTATTTCTCCACAGTGACCAGGGGTGGAACTTTGAGAGCCAGTTGTTTCAGGAAGTGTTCAAGCGATTGGGGGTGAAAAAGACAAGGACCACTTTCCTTCACCTGCAAAGTGATGGCAGCAGTGATCATATTTTTGTTTTCGAATTGTGCAATTCATCATTTATTTTTTCAAATACTTTTGTTATTAATTTACTTATAATTTTGCCATACACGTTACTTATACTCATTGGTACAGACTTACGTGGCTTCTAGAAGCTTGTGTTCTGCAAGTGAGCAGCACCTAGTGGTGCCACACCACAGAGGCAAAAAATCCCTTCTCCTGAACTGTTTGATTTCAGTCTCAATTAGAACAGCTGAATCTTGATTAATTTTCAAAATAAAATTGAAAACATCTCGTCTGACAGTACCTGTCCAATCGTTAGCACTTATCTTCCTACTAACAATTATCTTCCTACTAAAAACTCTTTAATAAAAAAATAAATAAACAATTGCACTTGTAAATCAAAAACACAATGTGCTTTATTCGCCAAGTGTGTTCATGCACACAAGTAAATTGTCTTGGTTCCAGAAGTACTGTAAAATATGTATGTTAATGTTTACATAAAGTGTTCAAGTAAAAGTTTATTGCACAAAAGTTATATTGCATTTAACAGCTAGGATATGATAATGCATTAAGCTGTCATCTGCAAACTTCAAGTTTGAAAACGGGAAAATGTGGTCATTGGTGCAGTCACAGAGTTTGGGGATGGCATTTTGTAGCTGGTGATAAATTTCAGGCTATCAAGAACAAGGCTTTATGCAGACTTCTGTAGGCAAAGGTCCTGTAGTTTGGTCCTGGTATTAATGCACCAATCCTCACAAAAACTCATATGTGATGTCACAGCATCTGTGAGCTCATCCATGTTGTCTGTAGCAGCTTCAAAAACACTCCACTCAGTGCTATCAAAACAGGCTTGTAAGGCCTGCTCTGTTTCTGTGGTCCATTTCTTTGCAGATATTCTTTGATATTCCTAAGGTCCCTTTGAATACTATGCAACTTAAATAGTTTATAACTGAGTTGGTTAATGGCTGTCTTAAAGTTGATGTCTGACCTCAGCTGCCTATTAAAGGATGGTTTTATTCTCTGCAATGATTTGTTTGAAGCCAAGGTACTTCCCCTCCCTCAGGCAGTTGATGAACCCAATTTCTAAAATGAGTGATTGTCCTGAATCACCTGTGACATTACCCGGGTGCAGTCCTGTAAGTTTAGGAGAGTAGTTGACTTCTATGAGAGTTATTTATCATACCCAGCAAGCATTAACATTAGAGATGATTGCCATAAAGTTTATCTGAAAACTGTTAAAGTTCAAACTTGTATTTGCAAACTTGAACTGGCACGTAAGGGGGAGAATTACTTATTAAATGATTACATAAAGCTCTAAATGGACTCGTCATTGTTTGTCAATAAAGAAACATGATTCTTCGGTTACTACATGTAGGGCTTTTATCGTCAGCAGAGAAATGTCATTTCAAAAAACTATTACTGGAATAATGGGTTACCAGTTACTCAGTTACAACTGAGGTTGAGACAGGCAGCAATGTTTAAATAAATGTAAAACATGCAATAGTCGAGACAAGCAACTTAACATCAGGAATGATAGGCAGGCCTGGGTTGAGGCAGGCAAACAATAATAAACAGGAGTGGGTCAATAACAATAGGCAAACCAATAATCAGACTAACAATCCAGAAGGGGTAATCAAAAGACGTGAATTGGTAAACAGCAAGGTAATACACAATAAATCAGGCAATGGAAAATGCTCTGTAAGGCAGTCAATGGCTGGCAATACTTTGCAACATGATGAAGTGAGCATATGCTCTATATAGTCCCAAACAGGAAATGGGTAAACAGGAAACATAAACAGGAAGTGAGGGCAAAGGCAAGCCAGCGCTCAATACTCAGGTGAGGCCTCCCTCTGCTGGAGTGGCGGTTCGGGACGTCCCGTTACAGGTGTCTTACAAAACACCTACTAAACAACATGCTTATCAGGTTAACCCAACTAACTGGAGTTGGAGTGCCCCTTGATTTTACTTTTAGGTCATTCCTAAAAGTAATGTTTTTTTAAATGCGGGTTCAGTAAAAAAAAAAAAAAAAGAATTTCTCCTTCTTTGTAAGGACAGGTGTCGGTGGCTAACTCTCAGTACTGCATAAGCCTATTTTGTGCCTTTTTACGAATCTGTCTTTTTCGAAGGATTTGTATACCGGTGCTGATGTTTTACATGCCTTTGCATTAAGTGAAAATAAAATCACATCTCGTTTTGGCACTGTTATATTAGGTGTTTGCAAGCAGTTACCAGTTGCTGGAGTAAATGAAATTCTAGGACTTGAAGTTTTTTTTAAGTTTTTCCTAGTCCAGTTGTGATGCACCAAAGTGACAGAGACAGCCCTAATTCTAGAAGTACCCTTCAGTGTTGGTAAGAAACAGTTAGTGGCTGAACAAAAGTCAGATATGTCTTTAGCAAAATGTGTTGAGGCAGTAGTCCATGTGAAAGACAGAGTGGGTGCTAAAATGAGATGGAATGAGTTGCATTTACAATCAACAGCTAATCTAAAGAACAAATGTCCAGAAACTGGTGAGTGTATGTAATCTTGTATGTTGTTGTATAATACATGGTAGATTAATGAAATTGTGTCCCTGGTTATTTCAATATGTTTATATGCTATGAAATGGGGTTTGCATATGGTTGATAAACAACAAGCAAACTGTAATGGTGGTGGCCGCGTTTGCACAATTTCACTCTTTTTTTAAGATAATTTTCGGGCAATAGCCAGGATATTTATGACAAAATTTATATTAATCCAGGATAGAAAAAAAACACCTGTTACAATATAAAAAGCAATAAAGGAAGTAGACTCTGTTCGCCTGTGAAATTTTATTCCAATAATGTCCATAGATAAAAAAAGAGCACTTAAAGTGTGAAATCCGTGCAGAAATTGCATCACACTAATTTCAAGTTTCCAATATGTTTTGTGTCCACAAGCATTCATAAATTGTCCATATACAGTATGCATTGTATATGCATATACATTGTCAAATACAGTAAGTGCATCGAATGTGCGAACATCAATATTGTGATTATATGAGTGAATGAGTGTGTGATGGTGGCGTACAGGTAATGACCAAGTTTGCAGACATGAAGGATACGGGAGAGTATTTGGTTGATGCCAGACACCAGGATAGGTGGGTTAAGCAGCCATCATTTGTCTTTAGAACAGCTTTACAAAACAGATGATCGTGGAGTGCATCGCTTAAAAGTCAAGTGGAACTCTGCCGCACACCAGACATTGCACACAGAAAACAACAGTTTGGCACACTGCTGTCCACTTTAATCCAAATCTCCCACTACAACAAACTCTACTACTCTACTACTATGTCCCTCTGGGGTATGACACCCTTCCCTATATCTTCCTTCCTTCTGCCATTAATTAAAAGACTCCACCCAAACAGGCAAAGTGAAAGTAAACGTAAACAAACATTGTTGTATGTTTCAAGTTTCTTCCATCGACACACTCTCCCTCCCTGGAAGAAAACAACCCATGGTTTTCTGCCAAGCTGAAGTTCTGCTGAAGATAGTCCAGTGGTCTCTTGGATGGCCGGTGAATCGGAACTCAGGTAAAAACTGATCCCACTTCTTATCCTCCACATAGGCCATCATGTTTTTGAGGGTCAGATTCACTCTTTTCATCATGTTGGTTTGTGGATGGTATGTCGTAAGTAGTTTGGGTGTAATTTCCACTTATCACACAGTTCTCTGAAAACTAATGAGGTGAACTGAGCGCCCCTGTCTGAAAGGAGAAAATCTGACATGTCCCATCAAGTCAGGATCTCTTTTCTGAAAATGGAAGCAACACTCTGAGCAGTGGCCCATAATGTCGACTCCCAGCATTTGATTTGGCCGGCTGGTAGTAGTTTGGTGCAACTTTCCAGTAGGTTTTTGATTATCATTTTTTAAGGTTTGACATTTTATACAGGCTCTGACATGGTGTCTCACATCAGACCACATGCCTGTCCAAAAAGCCACTTCCTGGAGTCGCTTGTATGTTTTGTCCATGGCCACTAAGGGGACTGGAGTGCTAGTGCTGCAGCAAAAAGGCCTGAAGACTATTGGGAATGTACATTCTATAATTTTGGTTAAAAACTGGTTATTTGGCAAGTACGTTTTCTGATATAGTTTGTCCTCAACAACTTCATATGGGTCCATCAGACTTGTATTGTTCTCTGAAACTGCTTGTAATAGTTTTGTAACTTCAGTGTCTTTGTGTTGTTCCTCCCACAAGCCAACAGATGAGGCGGCTGGTGGTTTTGGTGGAAGCCATAACCCACTGCATGGCAGAATGGTCAGTGACAATTGTGAAGAGTTTGTGTTCCAGGTAGTGTTTTTCCAAGGCCCAACAACTGCCAGACATTCTTTATCGATAGCTGATGGTACCCAAACCGGTGTCACTGTCATCAGTGTAAACGGTGAAGGGGAGCTCAAGGATGGATGGCCAAGGATGGGTGATGAGGTAAGACTTTAAGTGTTCAAATGCTTGTTGGCACTGAGGGGTCCACTGAAATCGATGTCCCTTTTTTTAGTGAGTTAAGGGGTTCAGCTATTCATGAAAGTTAGGGACAATCCGATGGTACCACCCAGCCAATCCGAAAAAATCTGAACCTCCTTTAGCTTTCTAGGCACAGGGTAGGCGTGAAGGATGGAGGCTTCTTGCAGGCAGAACTTGTTTTTTCTTTAAATTAACAGTTAGACCAGCAGTTTCCAACTTATGGAGGGCAGTCTGTAGGTTATGGATATGCTGTGTGATTGAAGGTGAGTAAATTATGATATCATCTATATAAGCGAAACCTTTTTCTTCTTAGCTCCCTCAGCACTGTTTTGAGACCAAATGGCATAACATTAAATTGATAGAGACCTGCATGAGTAATAAAAGCAGTCTTAGCTTTGCTATTGGGGTCCATGGTCACCTGCCAATAGCCAGATCAGTAGTTGAGAAGATGGCTGCTCCAGCATCAATTTCTGCAGCAAAATTAACTTTTCTGTAATCCACACAGAATCTAAGTTTTCATCCTTTTGGGAACCAAGACCACTGGTGAAGCCCAACCAGAGTGGGATGGTTCAACAACTCCTTGCTTCAACATTTCCTTGAGTTTTTCATCCATAGCAAGTTGTTTAAAACGGGACAAGCAATATGGTTTTTGTTTAATGGGTACTTGGCAAGTGATATAAATGCGGTGTCACAGAAAATCAGTCCAGCCCTGAGAGTACACACCTGAGGGTTACCATCCAGGAAGCGGAGCAACTGTTTTTTTACCATCTGGTGGTAAATGTGCTTCATTAACTGCATTTTTAATTAACATATTTTTAGACATACTGTCAGGTTGTTGAATTAGCAGGTCAGGGGATGGAGGTGGAATAGAACAAGGGTTGATTTTGTATTGTGTTTTTCTTTTTGCAGATTTTCCTGTGGTGGACTTAGAAATTGCACAATGGATTTTTACATTTACGCATTTGGCAGTCGCTTTTATCCAAAGCAACTTACAGTACATTCATGTTACACATTTTTCTTACCAGTACACATGCTCCCTGGGAATCAAACCCACAACCTTTGCACTGCTAACACAATGCTCTACCAACTGAGCTATACAGGAGCACTCATTTCTTGAGTAAGATCATTCACTGTTTTATCTTGTCTTTTTACAAAGTCAAATAAAATATCCCAATTCCCTTGTACCTGAGCAGTTATCTGTTGAACTTTCCTGTTGAACTTTCCTGTTGAACTTGAGTTGGTAGAACATTGGGCAGGCCTTGTTGTGCAAGAATTTCATCCTTTGGATGTTGTACAGAGCTGCATGTTATCACTTGTGGTGCACAGGTGAGAGTTTCCATGGGTGGTATAGGAGCATATAGGATGCATGTGGCTGAATGGAATTGGGGTGTTATGCACTGCAGCGAAAGTAAACATAAACAAACAATGTTGTGGCGCAAAGTTTCTTGCATCACCACAACATGACACAAGTACAACATAAAGCAAAAACAATAAACATTCACATTAAACATTAATGTCTTAATGTTGCACTGTGACATTTCCTCCCCATCCTCGAGACACCCTCTGTGATGTTCTAGAGAGAAAGTTCTCAAGGCCACTTCTATATGTCACCTTAAACTGAAAAGGTATAGCTTAAAACCAAAGTGTGATTCAAGCATTTGAATCCTTTATTTGGTTTAGCCATGTTAGGGCTCTGTGATCAGTCTATAAGTTAAATTGTCTACAAATGAGGTAGTACCTGAAAGAGATGGACTCCATTTGAGTGCCAGGCACTACTTTTCCACAGTGAAATATCAGTAACTAATGTAACGATATTCCACTGTAATGTAATCCTACTAATGTAACGTAATGGACTCTGCAAAACAGTGTCATTGCACAAAGCATCTTTTAAGTATATAAAAGCACTTTCACTTTCAGTTGTCCAGTTAACAGTATTGGGTTTAGCCTTTTTGTCATTCAGTGAGCACAATAACCCTTATGAATAATTGGGAATAAATCATCTATACCATTCTACTAGGCCAAGGAAAGCTAGTACCTCTTTTTGGTTGTACGGTGTCTTGCTTGTTTAATAGCTTCAACTTTTCCCACATGTGGGGAAATGACTCTATGTCACATGACCAAGGTAGCAAGTGTCCACTTTGCCAACAACTTTGAGTTCAGCAGATTTAATCCTGCCTAGCACTTCTTGTATATGTTGTAGATGGTTCTGCAAGATGTGCTGAAAGTGATTATGTCATCCAGGTCTGCTGCAGCAAAAGCTTCTGGTCATCATTCTCTGAAAGGTGGCGGGTGCCCCATGGAGTCCAAAAGGAGATGCCTGGAATTGGAAATGACCAAATGGAGTTTTGAAAGCTTTGAACTTCTTGCTGTCTGGGCTTAATGGGACTTGCCAGTAACCCTTGTATAGGTCGAGTGTTGTTTGACTTATAAAAAATTCCTCTTTGCTTTACTAAGTTTCTATTTGTTGACTCTGGACATTGGATAGGGGTCAAATTTCATGGTAAGGACATGACCAGAAATAAAGGCAAGAGACATTTCTTGTAATTCCATTTGCAACATTTTTTATTGACTCAGAGTTGTTATTTCTGACCCTTCTCAGAGAGGTCTTTCTGAAAAAGAACTTCCCAGATTAGACAAAGTCGACCCTTTATATCCATGGGTCCAACCAAGGTATAATTATGAATAAATGTGAATTGCTACATGAAATCAGCTTACAAATTAGATTACAAATAATATAATAAACATACAATGCGAACCTTGAATACAGAAATATAATATTATTGTATTACCTTTTTTTACAAATAAGAAATCAAACAAACACAGGGTGTAATTACAAATGAAAAATAACTCACATCACACCAGTATAAATCTGTTGCCCTTTTGGCTTCTCTTCAAGGTCCAACTATATCAACTCCTATTCTTTCAAAGTGAGTTTCTACTGTTGGAATAGGCACTGGTGGTGTTCTGCCTTTTGCAACTGACATTCTGGTCAAGACATGCAAAAATCTTTAACCTCGCTATACATGCCAGGCCAATAAAATCTCTTGGAAATTCTCATTACGTTTTCATAAAGTGTACTGCCCATGGAATAGAGTGACCAACCTCTAAAACATGTTTGAGATACCCTTTGGGTACCAATAGCTGTTTTCCCTCCTCTTTCGTCTGTCTGTAAAGAAGGCCATTGTCTACCACAAAGGGTGTAAGGGTGCATTGTACAGGATCTATGGGTGACTGTGTTAAACTCTGTGCCTGAGCTCTAGTAACCACTCCACACCAAGCTGTATACCTATACTAGATCTGCTAGAACTGGCATATCTGTGCCTAGTAACACTGGGTAGGGCAAATTAGCTGCAATACCAACATTCATCAAGTATGGCTGATTGTTGACCTTAATATAAACTTCAGCAGTGGGTAGCTCTACTTTGTCCACATGAATACAACTAACTTAAACCGTGTCCTCAGATTGCTGTACTGTATTATGTACTGAGCCTGTACCAATGTCCTTGTACAACCTAAGTCTACCATGGCTGTTACTCGCTTTCCATTCAGCAAAACTGTAATGGTTGGTTCTGTGCTGGAAGCATTGCACACTGTAGGGGTCATTTTAGGTACATAGAACAGCCTGGAGGATTTGGGCTTATTTAATGGACAACATGGGCTGGTGTGACCAGGTTTACCACAGTTATGGCAAACTACAGCAGTACTGGATAATGTCTGATGTGTGTCTACTGACTTAGGGGACACGGGCTTTGTACAAGAGAGGTATACATCTGATCTGATATCTGGGACTGATTGTGAGAGTGCAAACTTCACCTCAACAGGTGTGTTCAGAGTTTTAAATCTCGTCTGTAGGTTTCTGCATTGATTTCATATTTCTGGAGAATGGCTCCTTAACACTTTTGTACTCCAGCGTATGTCGAGCAGATTCTTCTTTCTTATTCTTATGTTATTCTTACATCTCTGTCTTTCTGATGTTGTATGAAAGCCTGAAACATTCCTGCTAGAGCTGTAACTGCTGAATCACAACTGTTTCCAAAAAATTTGGAAATTTAGAAAAATACCAACTTACTGAAAAGAGGCTATAGTTATACCAATACCTATACCAGGAAAAAAATGACACTGACCCAAATAATTATTGTCCAATAGCTTTAACTAGCTGCCTGTGTAAAACTATAGAATGAATGGTTAATGATGGAAATGAATGGAAAAAGAACAAAAGATCAGTAAATACCAATGTGGTTTTAGAAAAGGGAAGAGTACTCTTGATCATCTTATAAGATTATAATCTGTTATATGAGAAGGTTTTATTTAAAAAGATCATGTTGTAGCTGTGTTTTTTTATTTAGAAAAAGCTTATGATACCACATGGAGGTATGGTATTTTAAAAGATTTATATGATATGGGTTTTAAAGGATATTTACCCATATTTATTTCAAATTTTTATCTAATAGAATTTTTCTTGTGTAGGTAAGAAATGTGTTATCCTTGTATATACAAAAATCAGGAGTACCTCCAGGAAGTATACTTTCAGTAACTCTTTTTAGTATTACAATTAATGGTATTGTAAGTGTTATGGGATCCAATATATTCTGTAGTTTATATGCAGATAATGTGTGTATTTGTTATAATGGTATAAGTATGAATGCAATTGAGAGACAACTACAAATATGCATAAATAGAATGTATGTGGGCAGTTGTGGTCTACTGGTTAAGGAGTCGGGCTTGTAATCAGTAGGTTGCTGGTTCGATTCCAGCGCCGGCAGGTAGCAACTGAAGTGCCCTTGAGCAAGGCACCTAACCCCCGATTGCTCCCTGGGTGCTGCACTCCCTGGGATAGCTGCCCACTGCTCCGTGTGTGTGTGTGTTCACGACTTGTAGTGTGTGTTCACTCCTCACGATGGATGGGTTAAATGCAGAGGTCACATTTCGGTTATGGGCAACCGTAACTGACAAACACGTCACTTCACACTAAAGAATGTATGTGTAACGCAATATCTGATTGCTGAATATTGTACCCTAATTGAAGTAGCTGTTTAGTAGGATCAAGATTTTGCACACCATTGGATGAATGACTGTCTGACACAAAATATAATATTATATTTATGATTAACTATCAAATGATTAATTAGTTAGAAACTAGTTGCTATGAATACAGGTGCCATCAGTTGTCTTCTTATGA
>JBAJNP010012110.1:0-13844 GCA_036877545.1 Yasuhikotakia modesta | reverse complement strand
ACACACACACACACACACACACACACACACACACACACACACACACACACACACACACACACTGTATGTATATAAATATGTATGTATGTATAAGTGATGACAGCAGACATTCTAGACCTCCACCAAATTGACTTGCATAAATAATCTGTTAAAACATCTGTTAAGCTATTGGCCTAAATGTGACAAACTTACAAAAAAGCTTTTTATAAGGTTTTACACAGAAATTTGTTGTGCTCATGTTTCATGAGTGAGTGATGAATATGTGCTGAAAATCTCATAATTTGTGGGCATCAAGTATAGAACAGCTCATAAAACAAAGAATGTTTGCAAATGAGCAGTATTTTTAAAAAAGGATTTATTTTGTTGGTTTTATTGATGTCTGGTTTAAGTTGCACAGTGACATTTTATGTTCTATTTCTAGAGTGCTGGAACCACAACCTTCTTTTCTCGAAAGACAGAAAGAAAGGAGAAATGAACAAACAAACAAACAAAAAAGCAAGACAGAAAGAAAGGACAAGTGAATAAATGAAAGAAAGAAAGAAAGAAAGAAAGAAAGAAAGAAAGAAAGGGTGAATGACCCAAAAGAAAGGAAAAACAAGTAAAGAAAGAAAGAAAGAAAGAAAGAGATAAACGGGGATAGTGAAAGAGAGAGAGAGAGGTTGGTAGGTTTATAGAGATGTGCTTGTTTCTTTACTAAGGCAATATAACAGCACTGGACGGGTTTGCCCTGTTAAAGAAAGATATGAGAGCAATATCTCTTCTTAGCACAGGCTGAAATGCTGCAATCCTCCCTAGGAGACTTACTGCAGCTTCTGCAGTGATATGACTTGTACTGTGCTGACCTACAGCGCTCACCAGCCACAGCTCTGAAAGAACAGCTTTTCTGTTACAGCTTTTCTGTTACAGCTTGTACTTGTTTTATAAATTCCTATGTTAAATGTTCACAGCTGACATCAGTGATTCTGTCCTCAATCGTTAGATACTATTAGCTAATAATGTAATCAATTCACAACATAAGACCAATTTATCTGAACTATGTGATTCACATTCAGTTTTGCAACCTCACTGTATATCAACAATTGTTTCATCTGTGTTAATTTCTGTTTCTAGGGAATTAAACGTGGGAAAGAACAGTGATACTTTAAAACATAAGTGAGTATTCCGTTACATTTCTACTGACAAACAAAAGACAAACCACTCAACACTTAAAACATCAACCCTACAGATAGATTATTAGCAGCTTTGCTGAGGGCATAAAACCTTCCAGTAAATGTTTTTTTGTTTCATAACAGAGAGAAGATTAATTTTCACCCAAATGAAAGATGCAATTAGCAGCACAACAACAGGAACAACCTAAAAAAGTTCAGTTGAAAAAACATCAAGTGTTTTCTAGTCGTCATATAAATTCTACATTAGTTCACATTTAAAGAACGAATGCCAGTTAAAGAAATGTCTCCATTTCTGCTTTGCTTTTACTGCTTTAATTATCTCTTATTTTGACCTTTTCTGCTTGATTCACTCTGATCACTCTGGATGTTAGTGTCTCACTCTCAGCAAAAGAGTGAGATCAGATGGGTCTATTTTGGTATACTGACAGACTTCTGTAGTGGCTAGGAAGTTCTTGTGAGGTCTGGATGACTTCACATGTCATGTTTTAATCAGTGTCCAAACCTTCTCCCAACTACCAATTTTAGTCCCATTGAGAAACAAAGCAAGATAAAAATGTTATTTTAAATGTTCTAGAAACATCCTGTTTTAGATGCTCTTTAAATATTATTGCTTGGTTATAGGAACATACTTAAGAAAACTGTTTTTGATACTTATGATATGTAATGTTTTAAAAATGCTAATGTAACATTTTCTGATAATGTTGAGAGAACATTTAAAGAATGTTAGGCAATGTTTTGGGAACATTCCCTGTTAGCCGGGCTTACTTTTAGAACCTACTGAGACAAATTTAACAAGATTTAACAAGCCATAAAGCATGCAGTAACCAAAGCATATATAGTGCAATTTTGTGTTTCCTCGGAAATGAACCTGCAAACTTTGCATTGCCTTTGCAATGGATTCTGCTATAGGAAAACCATATAAATGAAACAGGGCAAAAGTTTAAGAAACATGCAAGACCACATTTAAAAGACACATTGCCAGCAAAGTACATATTAAAGTGCTATAAGTCTCTCAACTGCTGAAGCAGACTTCTGCTTTCTGCTGGGCTTGACTTCAGACTAATGTGCATGAGTTTGTGTGTAATCACCTGCAGCTATCAGCTGTTTTAGCGTTACTGTAAGAGGCTTTACTGTACATCTACTGTACAATAGAACAAAGGCTTAATAATTATGTTTCCTTTAACAATTGTACACTTTACTCTGCACATCATGACACACCCTGTATGTGTATTATATTGTATTGGATATTATATTGTATTGCATATGAGGCTAATAGCAATACCAAAGAATTTCATAGAACAGAATAAATAATCAGGCACTTACAGGCACTTACAGGCACTCGTATTCACTGCCCATAAAATCTAATTTGTTGAATCAGTTCAAATAATGCTGGAGAGGGAGTTTTTGTGGCACACTTCAGTATATCTTAATTTGCTGTGCATGCCCTGTTCATGGTCCAATATGCACAAGCTCACCAATCAATCAAGCCATGGGTTTAAAAAGCCAACTTGTATGTTTTAGCTTCAAATACAGAACTGTGCAAAAGTAATAAGCAACCATTAAATTTCAGCTTGTTAAAGAGATAATAACCATATATAATTATTTCTCTGTCTCTACAGGCCTATGTGTAAAGTAGTTAGTACACTTAAGCAATAACAGGAACCTGGCTCTCTTTAACCTAAATGAAACAAAAACATACTTTCTAATTGTAATCCAATGACTTTGGCCACAGGAGGTCACATTAAACACTTACTTTTGCCTGCAGAAACCATTTTGTTTTGCAAACATACAGATTTTTCTGTTTGTATCTTAATACAGAGTTGACTGATAATGAAACATGGATAGTCATTTAAACAACAAAGCATGACACTTTTGCACAGTGCTGGACCCGGGAACGTCCAATCACAAGGTCCATTACTAAAGACATCAGCGTTACGTGATTGGTCGTTGTGAGGTTTAGACAATCCAAGGTCTTTGAGTGGGTGATGTATGACATGACCCCATGATACGACTGCCTGCTGGCCGGTCAGCACTGATGAAAAACGACATGCCCGTGGCTCCTGTACATGCCTGGGATGACTGTGCTATCAGAGCAAGCCGCAAACCGATACTACACACAAGGATGATGTAATGGTGGGAAAATGTTCTGCTCGCCTGATAACCGTACAGTCAGGGAAGTACAGACAAGCGCGAGGAGGAAAGTTGATCCTAATCCAATGATTTATTTCACTTAAATTTACATCACAGGTTCCCTGTGATACATGATATCATGACACGGCATAAACTTTACAAGCAAAGCTGTCAGAAAGAGTTCTCGGGTTCCACTGAGAACTTCTTATTTTCAGCAATTTATGCACAGCTGCTGTAAGAAATCTCTGAAACCAGCATGGTGACTTTAAGAACCTATAACATCAAGAACTTCTGGAATGTCTATGGACACATTAATGAGAAAAACAGATGACTGTTCAGACCCTATATACCCTTTAAAATAGAAGTTCCCAGAAGATTTTTGTCAGGCTACATGGTGCTTAAAGAACCTTGAAATAATGGTTCTTCTATAACGTTGCTCTGAAGAACTTTTGTAAGACTGTAAAATATTAGACTGCAAGATTCTTAATAATATAATTTCTTGCTAAATCTAAAAAACACTGATGAACATATTTTAAAAAGTGTGAGCTTGCTTAAAATCAGGTTAATAAAAAAGGCAATCTTTTAAAAGACATATCAAAATAATGTATCGTAGGTAAATGCATAGCTACACAGTTAATTTGTGTAAAAATGCATCCCTATGCACTCAGAATGGGAATGAAAATCAACTAAATAATGTACAATAGACGTACAAGCAGTCTCTCATTAAACAACCACACAGCAAATTGTGCCAACACACCTACAGGCACATATAAACACATATACACAGATATACATATATGTATACAGACATATATTTATATATATAACCTATACACACTTTGCTAAAAGCCTACTTTTAAACTCATATTCAAACACACACAGGCGAGGGAATAGACTCTCCTGTCCTGTATCTCAACACCCAATCCATTATCACATTGAACACAAGCTAAACATTCCTGACACATCAAGTGTGAGGTTATAAAAAGCATTGGTGTTGAGTAAACACGTATAATCGTATATCTTTGGGGTCGTACAGCAGACAATGTTATACATTGTCTCCTATGGAAGCACTGGGCTTAGATGAACACAGATGGACTGTGTGATCAAATAACCAACATCAACATGCTCTGATCTCTCTGAAAATTGCAACCATACAATTTCCCATGTATCTGTTTCACATGTTTCACAGTGTCTGCGGTGATGATCTGTGCTTTATACATACTATTCTAGGGATCTCTACCCAGTAACATTAGACAAAAGTATACAGGCACCTTGGCTTCAGGCATGCAGGGCTTACCACACAACCACTCAGCATTGGGTTTATAGACATGCTTTCTTTAGTACTTTGCACCATTGGGTTGCATGTGTCTGACTGTCAAAGTGTTACACGAGTCCTTCTGTTGAGCATGATCCTGTCTGCTGTACTTTGGCTCAGATGGAAGACATTGAGATCATAAGCACAGAGGATAAGCTATAAAGGCTGCATTAAAAATGAATGATGAGCAGTAAATGTGGAGCAGAAATGGCTTGATCGATTCTGATTAGGCAGTGATTGAAAGCTTCATTTAACAAACAACATAAAGACTAAAAATTATCTCTGCATGACTGAATTCAATCTATATCTCTCTTTTAAAAATATGCAAACACAGCTGAATTATCAGACGTGTCATTACCTGCAGGTAAATCTTCACCTGACTGTGGAAATCTATCTTCTCACTTTTCTCACTTTTACTTTTACATCATATGTATATGGAATTACACACATATCACTTTCAAAAGAATCTTTGTTGTCTGCTACAATATATTAACATCCTGTCCCTGACCTATATATTCAATACCTGGATATTAATATCATGAATATTAATGTTAAACGTATTATTAAGCATTGAGTTAACTGTCTCTTTTAAAACCACTGGGTGGTTTGTTTAAACATCACTGCGCAATAACAGCTGTAAGACTCCGCATATGATGTGCGCTGGAATTTCCAATTCCAAAAACGCCAGATAAATACTTAACTCACTTAATACCTCAAAGAAAGACACAGACATGACCACAATACGCGATAACGTCACAGGTCGCTTATTCAGTCACACTGGACCTCACTAATGATCTCATAATGACAAGCCGCTTAATTGTTATGTTAATCAATTAAGCCAAAAGATCTTGGCGCAGGATTTTGCGACACAAGCGCTCTTTGTTGTCGTGGAAGGTCACGATGGATTGAGTTACGGATAAACAGTTTCACTCTCTGCACACATTCAACCCACATGCCAAACTATAAAATTACGACAAAACTGACACAACACTAATACTCCTGATCTTACATGTGTTGGGTCACCTAACACAGCACGTCAGAGTCACAGGGAAAACAGTTTTAAAGGGAGCTGCATTGTACTCCAAAAATGTAACCAATTTAATCTAATAACAATAAAAAGCAGCTAATAAATAATAAGGAATGATGAGGTATCAACATCTGACAGCTGTTAACTGATGCACACGCCTATGCAGAGGGTCAGTGCAGAGCTGCCTCTATAATTTGCCTTAAAACGATGCGTCTCTGGAAAGCTGCGCCTTTGAAACCTGCATATTAAAACCTGTGCATCGGAAATCTTCCTCTGGTTTCTGTATCTGAGATGCTTTACCTCTTTAAACGCTGTCCTTAAAATCCCAAAGACCGGCATTCATGTAGCTGCTACATCTGCGCTACTATAACTATTATTGTCACCGGGAAACATCAGCGTTTCTTACCCTGAGCAATAAACGCGTCATCCACCAAACCAACAGCCCGCAGTTACCCACTAACCAGCGTTAGTAAGTCCATCAAAGTCAGAGATCAGAGAGAGAGGAGGTCCAGACCGAAAGTGCCCACCTGCTCCGCTCGGTTCTTGTCCGCTGAGCCCACTCTTAATGAACGCGTGAATGCGCATGGACTGTGCGAGCGCGCGCCTCCACCCTTTCTTCTCGAGTTAGGTCAGTGGCTCTCGGGCGGCACTGGAGAGCTGTTGGAATAGCATTGCAGTAAAACTGTCTCTTTACACATGACGAAACGCCTATGTGTGTCGGCTCCGGGAGGAGGTGTTGATAGAAACGCAGGATCACATTTGCTGTGCATGCTCAAACCGACGCGACGCTTGCGTGCGTTAGCGCGTACCAGCGCGCCACGAACGAGATGTGCTAATGCAGGAAAGTGGTTTCATCCAGACATTGTTCATTGGCTACCACCGCTCGCTTGTTTCTTAGGGAAGATGAGTATTTTATAGCGCAGCCTATAGAGTTTGTGCCTATATGTGTGAGATGGAGAGCAGCGCCGCGCATTGGTCCCTCACAGGTTCTCAGTAGTCATGGTAACGGGATCACTTCAATCGGCGCATGGGCTCAGGAGAGCGAAGATAGTGATGTGAGATGCTGAGGTCACCTCTGCGCTCAAGAGCAAAACCACTGCACTAAAGTGTGATATTAATTCTAAATTTTCCACAAAAACACAGACATCTCACATTATTGATTTGCTTGCCAGTCTTGTAGGAAACAGGAAAAACAGTAACCAGTGCCACACTTTTCAATATAATAAATGAGTGCTAGAACAAAGAGGCTATAAAAAAGCTGTAACAAAATCAGCAATCTTGCAATTCATTGCAGTTTAGTTTGGAGGAACTGCAACTACTCTTAAAGTTTTGAATTATGTTTAAACCAAAACAAAACATTTCTACTTCTACATACTTTTTACATAATAGTGAGTTATTACTTTTATGACATTTAACTCCAGTCTTCTCCAAGGCAAATAACACAATGCAAATTTAAAGACAGACAAATGATCATCCATTATTATCTTTGTGATGTGGGGTAAGTTCTCTATAGTCTAGCTCACTCATACCCACACACAAGCAAAATAATGCATTATTTAGAAGTAACATGGTGGATTTCCCCACAATTTGACCCACATAACATAGTCTACCAACACGGACAGATATCAAGTTCCATAACAAGACAAATACATTAATAGTCCTGTAACATCAGTACCCTATAAAAACATATTCATTTTGAATCCCTGTGCTTCATAAGAACTGATATCATTGGGAATACAACATGCAGAGCAGCTGTTGAGCGGAATTAGGTTAGCTTAGCATATAATGTATAGAGATTTCCTAGCTTAAGAGGGTACTCTGCTATCTTTGTCCATATGTAATGTCAAAACCATTGTAAAGGTTTTAAAAAGTCACTGTTACATTTATGAATTATCATAGTCTGTTATTTCTGATTATTAGGCTAGATTTGCTTATTAAATAACCAGCATACAAAACATTGTATTTACCTCATTCACACATGTGAAAAGTCTGTGACACAAGTTTACTGTTTTTTAAAGTACTGTTATTAAACTTGACTTTATGAACTAACAAAACACGGCTTACCTGATAAATGCAGTCACATAAATGCAAACCAATTTGCAAAACAATTTGTTGTCAATCTCTCCCTCACAGCTAGAAGTGACACACTGTGTTGAATGAGGTTGTAAGTTTAAACGATGATACATTTGTTCTGGAAATAGATTTAAAGCGCAGAAAAGCCCAATACAAGGGCTTTGGTCCAGCTTTATGTCTAAATTAACTACACTGACTGTTCTGGCAGTCACTAATACAGGGAGCAATGTAGGGGGCTTTAGTGTGGCAGGATGCCAAGCTCTCATGCAATTTTAAAATGTTTTTCCACTGAAGACCTTTAGCCATGGTCTGGTGGGGTTCTGAAAGCCACATTAGATTTATAGCCTTTGTCTCTGTTTTATCTGGAATCATAATGAAACTTTTTTATTTATTCACTGCTATCTTTCTTTTTTGCATTTAATATGCAATGATCTTTATTTTAATTCAGCTAAAATGTTATGAAACCATCACCCACTATAGCACTAAATCAAAGACTAGAACCTATTTAGGGGTCTTTTATTTCAGCCCCCTTAAAAACCTGTGAGTAATTCCGCTGTCAACACCCTTAAAAATCTGCGATTATGAGATCTCTCTTCACATTCGCTGAAAATAGAGACAGCGGTGACCTACAGTAAGTTATTACTGTACATGCTGAATCCTCCCTTATCCAGTTGTTAAAAAACATGTTACACTAAGCATTATCCTGGCTGAAATCCTAGAATCGCCCCTGCCATCAACAATTTGTTGTTCGAGGTTTAAACCCATAAACCAGACAATCCTTCTATTCCTGATTTGGAGGCGCTCTGGTGTAATCGGAGATGGAGAAAACTGCGTATCAGTTAAAGACACCATATTTACTGCCAGATTTCAGCTCTATCACAAATGCCGTCATGTACTGCTGTGCAGACTCAAATACCCCGCATCAGGAACACCTTTGACTACCGCAGATCAAAGATGTCCAAATATAACCTCTTTACTCATAGCTGACCTTTGCAATAGAATATGACCGCGTTCATGCGTGTATGTAGGTGACAGCGCGTATGCGTTCAGTCTCAGAAGCCAGACCGCTTGGTTATCAGGACTGGAATATCACTATGTCATTGAGGGGACGTTTTTGAGGGCCCAGTCATCAACACATGAAACCCAGTGGGACTGAATTGCCAGAGTGATTGTGTGTGGTTATAACACAACCCTCTCCATCCATGATGCCTATAGATAGATGCGTTCTTAAATAACACTTAAACAAGCGATAACCTAATGGTTAAGGTCTTTAAATGTATGATTGTTATTTAGCACCATGCTAACGTCTGTGTTAATTGTGTAAATGTAACGTTTTTGAGATCTTCTTTTGGATGATAAACTATAAATGACTTTGTAAAAATGTCCAACACAAAGTCTTTGGGAATTAATATATAATGTAAATTAACTAGGAAGTGCTGAAACTGCTGGTTCTGCAGTTATTGTACAGTAGACCTATACTGGTAGATTGTACAGTAGATTGTACAGTTTCTATACTGGTTAATGTTGGTATTGGTGGTAGACCAGCATAGCCATGATGTTCGTCAGTCACAGCTAACTGATGAAGCTGGTCAACCAGTAGGTTTCTTCTGGAAAAGCTGTACCATAAATGCTCTGCTGGGTAAGCTAGGTAAGATGCCTGCTGGAGACTCCAGCACCAAAACATCTGCTGTCTTCTTTTCATTTTTGTAAAATGCATCTGTTAAATGAGATTAAAACAAGCTTTTATGGGCAAAACTGTGTTTACCTCTTAACTGACAAAAACAAACATAGACATTTTTATGAGCTACTCTAGAAAGTAAAATTCTTGCCTTCCTGATTGATAGCTTGGATAAAACCAAGCTATGCTGGTTTTTCTCACTTAGATTTGGGCACACATACACACCCTGAGTGTTGCTGAAATCACATACGCGTGTGTGACACGCACACACACACTCACACAGCATGACACATGTAACAGCCCACCAATCATGACATCATGCCTTAGACTTTAATTATCTCACATGAGCACCAGAAATACCACAAAACGCACCCTGCATGCTTTCCGTTAACACATACATATACACACACATACACACCATGGCTGCATGTGATGAAATACACAGGAAAAAATAACACCCTTATCTCCCGCTACCGTTCACATGCGCTATGCTTCCAGAAAGCTGCACATTCCCTGCACTTGATAATGTGTTTTTATCTCTGTCTGCTTAGCTTTAGCTACGTAGCATTCCGGGCATGAACATTCCGGCATGAGGTCATTTGTCAAGAGTAATGAATGGCTTCAAAAGCTCACTGGCTCACCTTTGATGTGGAGAGGCAGTTGGAGAAGCAGAATTTGTCAGTTTTGATGCCTACATGTGAATTGAAACAGACTTAGATGTTGATTTTTCACAAAGTCCAATAATTGTGACAGCTGTAAACTGATTACATTTTAGATTTAAGATTATTTTAATATTTGAGATGAGCTATCAATGATACTATTTGTGTTCATATATATGCAGTATTACAGTTTATTATCTGAGGGGTGACTACAGGATGAAAAATGTGTAAGAGAAGAGAGTTGTGCATCTTGTGTAGATCATATACATATTTTAATCAATATATATATATATAATGCAGAAATTTAATATGAGAGCACTGAGACATTAGACTGTTTCATTTTGCTTGTCTGTGTTTGCTGCATTTCTTCATTTCTTTCCATCTTCATCTCTGTCTATCATGTTGAATTGTATTGGCACCACATTCAGGCCGAATGAAACTCAGTATTGATCATGCACAGCATTGCTCTGTCTCTGTGGTTAAAATCACTGTTCTTTTCAGGCAGGTTCAGCTAGGGGTTTAATCATGAACCCCCTATTGCTCAATGTTTAAAACCAAATGCCTCCAGCTTTCCTCACAAACACACAATCACATTCATCCTAAAAGTATTAAAGATATGAGTGAACTTTTTAATTGCTGTTTCAAGGACCAATTCAAGCATCTTTAAGGTTCAGACCTTCAAAAACTAGTACAATGTTCAAATCAGCATGTATAAGAACATCGCTCACTTTTTTCATGTTTTCTCCTTTTCAAACACGTTCAAAATATATAAGGCACTGCAGTGTTTTATTACTACAGCAATTACTACAGTTGCTTTATTATTGTTCTAATATTGTGTTTCTTTTAAACTGTGATCATCTGAATGTAAACATACAAGTCCTGCTTCTAGCGTTACATAACTGCCCTCTCAAACACATACATTCTTAGGCATTGTAGACCCCAAGGCCTGAGATGAGTGTTAGAGCACTGACCACACACACACATATACACACACAGCTATATTTACCCATCTACTTCAACCCTCACTGGACACTCTGGTTTTGAAAGCCTCCAATCTAAATATGTGATACATTCAGCGTCTGATACTGAGAAAATGAGACGGAAAGAGAGGGAGAGAGAGATAGAGAGAGGTTGTTTTGACTGGATATGATATGAGAGAGAAAACCACAGAGAAAGAAATGAGAGAGAACTTTGGAAAGGGGGAAAGAGGGGGATGGAGATGAGAGGATGGAGCAGAAGTGAGAAGAGAAGCGATATACTGTCATATTTAGCATCTTCGTCACTTTAACAGCTCAGTGAACTGTGTGTTTGGGGGAAGGGTACACACATTTTTTATATCATGGTGAAAGCTTCACATTGACTTGATTTTATACTAAGCTAGTGATTTTTTTTTCTGTTGATTTTGATTTTTTAAACCTTACCCTAAAAAACAGAACAGTAGAAACAGTAGTTGCTAGGCTTTATAGCTATATGGAATATAAATTGTATGACATAATATTTGCCCAATAGTCATATATATCAAAAACATTATTCTTAAGATCATGGAAGAAAATTTAAATAACATTATGGAGCTAAAGTAATTTAAATACCATATAAAGTTATATTAATTATGTAAAATTATATAATATTCTTTTAACCAGGCAATAACATTCATACACTTATGTCTACAAAACTGGATGTTTTGAACAATTTTTAACGTGTTATTTAACAGAAACGTTTTACACCTAAAACTGTCAAGGCCAAAACAACAACAAAATAAAATAGAAAACTAGCTTTGTCCCCTAAACTGTAGTTATGTACATCCACATCCTGTATTTGTGATGAATGTGAACAATAAAAGCCTGCAATAAATGGCCTGCCATGCTAGGATGTGATTCATACACTCAGTGCCGCCTCACTCACACAGTAGACATCAAAGCCACCTCTGCACAATAAGAGCATAATAACAGGGTCGCTCTCAGCAGCACTTAGCAATCAGCAACTCTCCCACATTCATAACAGCTAACACCCACACATCCAGACAGAGAGAGAGAGAGAGAGAGACATAGAGAGAGAGAGAGATGTAAATTTTGGAAGCTATATTAATAATGGCTTGTCCCAGATCAAGAAATCTCTTGACATTATTACATTTAAAACAAAACTTGATTTTTTTGAGTCCTTCATATATACAGGACCACATCACTGAGGAGTAAATATAAGGGCCAAAACACACAGTTCAGATCACACCAGCGAGCTGTGCTAGGATTAAAACTGCAGTTTTTTTCCCCTTTTTCTCTCTTCTCTCTGTCTGTCTCATTAACAGTACAGATGCTGTGCATTGGCTCTGAGGCACACTGGCATAAGGTGATGAAGCCGACAGTTGGATTGCTACACAGCAATATGGATGTAAATACACCTACACACAAACACACACACAAGTCAGCACACACAGATTTCTGTTGTAGTAAAGCATTGTGGGAGTCTGTCTGATTTGCATGACCGTTAGATCTTAACTCTTTCTGACTCACACACTCAGAGACTAAAAGCTTATCATGATTTTACTTCAACTGCCTTATTTGTTCCTGAATCATTGTCCGTTTTGGTCCTGAAACAACATTCCTGTCAGATGTTTGAGTATGTGTTAGGCTTAGGCTTGTTTAACAGAATGCTGTTGCAGGAAAAAACAAGTTGTTGATCTAGGACCACATTGAAATGACAAATGGCAAAATCAAGGTCACTGAGGGACAGGAGGTCACGCCTCAGGTGGGCTGATTTTTTCCTGGTTAGTAATTAGTTAATGGCTCAGTCAATCCCAGCAACCTACTGGAGTAATACAACAGGGATCAAATTTAGTATTCATTGGAGACACCCCACACTTCCCTCTCTTTATCATCTCAACCTTTTCTCATTCTGCATGATATATGAAAGACGTCTACATAAGGCTAACAGACTAAGAGTGGAATCCAGTTTCATTTCTTACCTTCTTTGGTAGAAACGCTATAAAATCCAGTCACATGACTTCAAGATCTATCCTCCAATCATATTCATACTCTCAGTGTCACAGCCCAAAAGGGATCAAGAATGGATATGTTTTCCCAAAGGCGTAAAAACATGCAAAGAATGATCAGAAGAATGCATTCCCACACATTCCACAGCAAATAAACTGGAACTTCCTGGGAGGAAGAACTAGGATTTGTAACTTCCTCTGCCTGTCTAAAGCAAAAAACATGTTTAAAGACTATAAAGTGACTTGAGGAGTGATGAGGAGTGATCAGTCTGATGACTGAACCTTTGCTCTTATGAATCAGACTTTGTTTACAGGCAGTACAAGGAAATGCCCATTAGCTAAAAGCTAAAATGATAAGAATGCATCAGGTCTTGTGATGGGTCAGACTGATGAAGCCATTTGTGAAGATTAATGGCACCCAGAAAGCATTAGCTGAAATGTGACTGATGTTTTCTGTATAGTTTATTTAATGTTGTTCTTGCTGTTTTGTGTTGTATTAGGGGCTGTGTTCCTGCTCTGCTCTGTTCTGTGCTGAGCTATGCTGCTGATGTGGATGTAGTATTGATGCCCTGCTGCCCCGGGGGGCACATTAAGTGTGTGTGTGTGTTTGTGTGGCTGAGTCAGCGATTGGCCTGTACTGCAGCCGCCTGATGTGAAAATGCTCCATGAGCTATTGTTTTCTCTCTCTCTCTCACTCACTCTCTCACACACACACACACACAAAGCACTGACTCTACCAATTATCCACATATAAAGCTATGAGTGCTTTATGGTCCATACATTAATGTCCCCCTGACATTCTATTGA
>JBAJNP010012109.1:0-13844 GCA_036877545.1 Yasuhikotakia modesta | reverse complement strand
GTGAGTGTTTCACGTGAAACTCCTGCCTGCCGGGTTAATGCAGCTGGACTGTGTGCAGAGTGACTGAACTTCATGGCAGGAGTTTAAGCAGAGGGACCTGTAGCTGTTTTACACATACAGCTTGTTTGATGCTGTTGTGTTTTTTCCAGATGTGGGTTGGTGGTTAAAATCCTCGTTGTGGTGGTGGAGGTGTTGTGGGGATGTGGCATGAAACCAGATATATTGTACATCAGCCCCTTTAAACTGGTCTTTGTGTTGATGAAACACCTTGTTCTGGGTGACATGTTTTGTGGGTCAGGACTGCAAGTTCTACTCTGCTGTGGTAGTTGATGCTTCCTGGTCCAAACATTCCTCATGGAGATGAATACTGACCTCTGACAACTCTGTGAATCCCAACAGATCTGGACCTGACAGCGTCTCCTTCAATCCATCACACAAGAGCTGCAGATGTTTCATCAGAGTTTTATGTGACACTGTCAGAGGTGAAAGTGTTCCTTACAAACGCTTTGCTGCCTCACAGATACACATCCATGTTATTGTGTGGAAATGTGTACAGTAAATGATGCTGTCAGACATCAGTGTGGATGAGTTTGAGGGCCTGTTTTCTGTGTGTGTGAGGTTTCAGAAAAATGCTGTTTTCTTGATTCAGGTGTTTGTTGTGGAAGTGGTGAAGGGTGTTTTCTGAATGTTGGTGTGTTGAAGGTGATAACTGCTCTTCATCTTCTGGGCATGTTTTCTGTTGCTCGGTGTTTCAGCTACAGCAGGTTTTGCGACAGCTGTGTGATGCTGTCTAGATTTCCTTCAGAGAGTTTTACTTTCCCAAAGACAGTGTTTGTTTTCCTCCGTTCACCCTGCATTAGATGGGACTCTGAACATCTGTCAGATGTTTCCATTGGAAACGGTCATTTTAAATGCTCATAAAATGAGAACAAATGAGTTTTGTTATCTGGTTTTGCATCTTGTGATGTTTTCAGTTCCAGGGTCGAGAAGACCTGGTTTCATTGGCCAGAAGAGTTTTCATCAGACAGCATTAAAACCCTGAGTATGAACAGGTTTACATGTGCTCCTTTATGGGTTAACAGCAGAACTGGTTCAGACCAGAGATTTAGCAATACAATCACGCACTGGCTGCAGGTGCAAAAAACACGCCATGATCTGATATTGGCAGTTAATCAGTGACTGTAAGATCTACACTGTGTGCTTGTAGCAGAATGCTAACAGGATGCTAGCCTCCTCTTCTTTCACATGAACGATGCTGACAGCATGAGCAGAAGATCCAGGCTGGACAGTTTCTGAGTCGCTTAATGAATGAAGTTTCAGAAGTTTCCAGAGAGCAGCAACCAACCACAGCAGCTCTTCTGGGTCTGACCCCATGTCAACAACCTCCCAATGCTGAGGCCATTAGAAGGTCAAAAAAGCCATTTAAGATGCTTCCAGGTTAAGAGGGGTCAAGAATCAGTTCAGTGAATTAAGTGTTGCTGAGGTTCTCAGCTCTTGATCCTGTTTTGTGTGAGAATCTGCATGTTATGCAGTGTTATACATGTTATACATGTTATCCAGAACAACCAGAGCCGTCTCATATCTGATGACTATCTCTGGATCTACATCTTCACAGAATCTGTGTCAGCAGGACAGTGCAAGTTTTCAGTCATTCACAAAGTTCTGCATGTCATGTATGAAATATTGTGTAACTGGATTGTTTGCAGCTCTCAGTGAGTGACAGTAATATTCTCATCTCATGTTTTCACAGTTTACCAAATAAAATGTGGATTTTCTCCCCTGAATTTTCTCCAGATTGTGTCTGAATCCTCATGCAGTTTAGTGTCAGTGTAACGCTGGCTGCTGGTTCAGCAACATCGGCATGGCTGCATGTCATCTGGTGTTAGATGTTCTGCATCCTGCAGTGATCTTAGGCGAGGAGCAAAACTCGTCTTTTCATCCTGTAAGTCTCAGAATTGGTCTGATGATGAGGTACATACTGCCTGAAGCTTTGAGAATTAGGGAAATTGTTTCAGAAGTTTAAAGAGTTCCAGAATGTTTCAGAATAAGTTGTTTTAATGTGAAGGTCATTTTCTTAGAAATATTCTTTTTTAATAAAAGAATGTAAATTGTTTAGATTAAGCATCTCTTCTCTCTGTGTTTTATTTGGTTGTGGAATGGATGATGGAGTCCTGCGTTTATTTATTTGCTCTTTGAGAAACCAAACATGTAACCATCCAGTCAGAAATGACAAGTTTTAATGCTGTTCTTCAACATGAATTGTGTTTATTGCAAATACAGACATATATAAAGTCTTTAAGGTGTGGAGCATTGTGCCCTGTTTCAGAAAGGCTGGTGTCTGTTAGAGTGTTTTATATATACAGTTTCTACAAAACATTTTGGTGCCACAGGTCCACACAGGTTCTCAGAGCTTTAGTGCCACCTAGAGCTAGACTGCAGGACTGTAAGCCCGTTTCCCAGCAGTCATAGTGTGTCATTTCTCATCTGTGTTACACCCGTACACTCCAGTGATCCTTAAGCACTGTAGATTGAGCTTTCACACACACTAGCTGATTCTGGGAGAAGGGTTTTGTTTATGAATGTATTTCTTTTGTGATTGTGTTGCACAGTTGCAGTCGTCAGAGGAAATGTGTCGGGTCACCTCTGGCTAAGGTGAAGTGTTACTGTGATTTTACTGTAGTAGGAGGAGTTGGAACGGTGGCGCGTGTAGAACGGGCTCCACACAGGAATTCAAGCCTTGAGGGTCTTTCACTGATGGAATGTTCTTCTCCTGCGGATCTCAGAGATGTCTCATGATGAGCTTCAGCATCCACATGGCAGAAATGCTCAAAGCTTTATGTGTAGCACCACACTGAAAACACACATTTGCAGTTTTACTCAAAATATGTTAAAAATACTCAAGATGTAAACTCAAACCACTTGGTCAGCGAAATGTAACAGTGAAGCGTTCAGTTCAAGTGTTGAGAACTCAATGCTGAAGCAGTAAAGCTGCAGGAGTCTGTATACATGTGCAGCTGTTAACACAGTGTTGTCAGTATGTAACGGTTATAGCGTGTTAACTGCAGTAAAATGATACGTGCTGAAACGTTCTTCATGTTTTGCAGGGGATTCCTCGTCCTCCTGTCGACATGTGCCGCTCTGCTGCCTGCAGAAGAATGTTCAAGAGCTCAAGGTAACGTCACCTTTACCCTCTCACCTTTCATCTACGACCTCTGACCTTTGAACTCTGATGCTTGACTGAACTCTGCTGTTGTGTGCTGAGCTCTTGACACAGTTCCAGGGGTTTACTGGCGTCGGTCGGTCGGTCTGCCGTATCTGTTATTTGTGTAATGGAACATTAAGCATTTATTTAGTGAGAGGCTTTCTGAGTTAAACTTTCTGTGAAAAAAGTTTCTTTCAAGAAACTTGAAAAAGTTTAAAGCAACAGTTTAGAGTCTGGAGCGAATTTGACATAAACGCCTATGTTTCCTATTTATTATTCTTATGGTTGTGTTTCTGTTTGTACAGAATTTTACATATGCATATATACACATTGCATATTTTACTGTTAATATAAAACTGTAACAATGTGTGAAATGCAGATTAAAACATGTCACAGACATTAAAATGTCATTTGGTTGTATAGTAAGATTGGTGTCAGTCTCGTGCGGTCAGACACATTACAGTCGACTAGAATGAGTACTAGAATTGTGTTTGGGAAGTTTCACATTAGGTCAGTAAAGGAAGGAAGTGTGGAAGTAAGTAAGGAAGGAAGGAAGTTCAAAAGGAAGTTGGAAGGAGGGACAGGAAACAGTCAAAAAGAACAGGAGGAGGAAGTGTGCATGTGACAGCAGCTTCTGTCCTGCTTTATTTAAACATTGAGTTAAACGTGTCTGTTCCTGCCTAGATTGACAGGATACAACTTCAGTTACCAGAGAGGCTCTCTCTCAAACACACACACTCGCAGACACACACACACGCACACACACACACAGTTTTAATTGGTCATTTCCATGCAGCTGCAGGGCTTTGTTCCTCACAGGTGAGCTCTTGGTAAGAGAAGATCTGAGAGATGGAGGAACAGATAAAGAAAACTGAGATTTACAGTCTCTGGAACAGTCTCTAGACAAACAGATGTACTGTAGACCCAACTCCCCAATAACAAAATCTGTCGTTAGTGTCCCTTTAAAGTAACAACATCTGACAGATGAAAGACACAAAAATATCTACACAAAAGACACAGGGAGCAGAGACCTGTGGCCTGAGACTCCGCCCCCATTCTCTGGCTTCATCTGGAACACAGATGGCCGCATGCAAGGCTTCATGGGTAATCAGTGATGTCAGAGATGTTGTATGTCAGAGCAAATATTCATGCCATTTGTGTGGTTTATTTTACAGAGCCCCACTTAAAACGCTTAAATTTGACATCACTTCAGAAAAACAATAACTTAATTTATCAGGATGTGTCAAAACGTCTCAGTGTTGGAAGTCACGTGTGTTTGACTAAACTTTGTCTCACAGTTTCTGTTGCTCACAGTTTTCTCTCTGTTTCTCCAGGTGTAGATCTCATTCAGCGGCTGGGCCTTTATGCTCACAGAGGCGCACACACTTTTGGGACAGATTACTTCACCTCTCCTGCCCCACCTCTGACCGCCCTGCCCCCCGGTGTTGGGGTAATACTCGGGCCGGAGGCCCTCATTGATGCCCCATTGATGGGCCACCTCCCCGCTGGCGTGGATGAGGAGTTTTCCGTTGTAGTGACTTTAAGCTCCTGGAGAGCGAATAATGCTTTTGTTTTCAGTGTGCATGATAACAGAGACAGACTGCAGTTCGGCCTACAGCTGCTGCCCGGCAGGGTGGTAGTGCACACGGGTGAGAGAGCTTCGGTCTACTTTAAATATGATGCGCAGGACGGAGGGTGGCACTCATTCTCTGTGGGGGTTGGACCGCGCTCTGTATCATTTTTTGCCGGCTGTGGGGCAGTGCGGTACAGTGAGCAAACGTTGACCCGCCCGCAGACACTGGGCTCTGAAGGCCGCCTCTTTGTGGGCAGGATGGACCCCCAGGCGGTTCAGTTTGAGGGAGCTTTGTGCCAGCTGGATATCTACCCCTGCGCCCAGGCTGCAGCCCACTACTGCAACTACCTGAAGAAACAGTGCAGACCGTCAGATACGTTCCGATCCCATCTGCTGCCACCCTGGAGCTCAGAGTTCCTTTCTCCATCCGTCTCAGATTCTCCAGCGTCCCACCGTAGCACCTCTCAGTCTCACGCTCAGAGATATGTCTCCTCCTTCACTCCAAACCCCACTGTGACCTCCAGCTCTGTGCCCACAGCTCTTTCTCACCAGCTTTCACCGACATCACGCTCCAATGCAGCTACATATCTGAACCCAGGTGAAAATGACACAGGGAATCAACAGCTTCTCAAGAAGCCTCAAGCTACTGGAGTCACCCCAGAGCTGATCACAGGCAGGCAGAGCCGTTTGAAGGAGGCCTTAAGAAACAATGGTGGAACAAACGAAAAGCTTTTGCAGACCAAGCCCAAGGTCAACATCACCATCTTGTACCGTGAGGAGAGCAGCTATAACCTGGTGGACGCATCAGAGGACCACGAAGGGATGGAGGACACTGGATACTCTGAGGGATTTGGCTATGACTACGGTTTTGAAGAAGATGAATATTTCTTTGACTACGATGGATTTGTTGGTCCTAAAGGAGACCCAGGACCTCCAGTAAGTAAACCACATATTTCTCTGATGTTTTTGAATGTCTTACATTAACCTAAAAAAACAAGTCATGCCTTGCTGAGCTCAAGCTCTGCTGAAATATTTTTAAATTACAATGATGTGTTCATGCTAATTTATGTCCTCAGCTAGAATAAGAAGCTCTTTGAGAGAACATGTTCTTGGCTCATTTGGTCAGATGATGTGAAGAGTGTCAGTGGCAGGTGATGGTTTAGACAGGAGATGGTGAAATGATATGGTCCCGTTTGCCACCTGTGACTCGTGCTGCAGTGTGAGTGATGTCATCATTTATATCTCTGTTCTGGATGACATCATCTAGCAACAAATCGGCTGATGCCAACACCTCTGCCATGTTCAGGAAAGTTTAAGATAACTAGACAGTGTCGAAGTGAAATGAAAGAGATGTCAGTTAGTTATGTAAATAGTGTTATGTGATGTTTAGTCTGTGGGCAGACTTCAGCTCTGTTAGTTTAAGTTGGAGTGATTAACCCGGGATGTGTTTTGTCATGGATGGCTTCAGACTGGAGTGAGATGGATGTGACGTCTCTCCTGATGCTGGACAGACTGTGGTAACACCATAAATCCCCTCCAACTCGGAATTACAGCAGGTGCAGTTTTAAAGTTTGTAAACTTGTTAGAGGCGCCACAGATATGAAATGAAACAGATGTACCGCCTCAGGAAAATTCAGAAGCGTTAAACACTCTGAGGAAAAATCTAGTCCTAAACAAAGCAATTGAAAGAGTGCTAATCAGCTGCAGGTAAAGCTAAGATGGCAGCTTCTATGAAAGCAGGTTTAATCCTGCCTGTGGTCTGATTTTGATCTGATGATGATTACAGCAGGGGTTCAGGAGCGAGAGGATATGTGTGGATCAGACATGATTCTGGATGTTTTTGTTGGGCTCAGGTGAGGGACGGTGCATTGCTCACAGGAAGTGAATCCAATGTTGGACCTTTAATTATGTATTTGAGGTGCAAATGACAGTTTTATGACCCAGTTGTTTATACAGTGGGTCTATATTCTGGTGATTAACCTCTTAACCAGCTGAGGTCTTTAGACTAAACCACCTAAAGCTCAGCCTGACCCGTCCAACCAGAGCTCATGGTAATCAGACACAGGTTTGGTTCTCCAGCAGAGGGTCTGTTTGTCTTTTATCATGGACTCAAAACATTCAGTCTTCTCTGATAGGTTGTGCACAGCTAAGCTCTGTTCCAGATGTTTGTAGGTACACACGTCTGTCCGTGAGCAGAAAGAGCGTAAGAAACACGTTACAGAGACGACTGGTTTGTCTGCTTTTGTTTGTGTGGCGTGACTTTGGCTTGTTCACTGGACTTTTCTGTAATATTGGCCTGTCAGGGTTGTTACATAACCATCTGATCACAATTATCATGAAACAAAGAAAGTTGATTGTTGTAATGTAGTCGTGTGAGCAGGTTTTTACACAAAGCTTCTTTACAGTACAGACACTCTATAGTCTATTCTTATATTTCACACTACTCTTGGAGAGAAACTGTCCTGGTTCATTCTGTTGTGTGTTTTATGTGTTACGTTTTGTTAACATTTTTCTTCATGGTTTTGTTTGTTCTCAACATTCTAATGTTTCTATGACAAAAACATTCAGTTTTGCACGACATATGTGCGTTTAGAATTGACCACTTGTCCTCTTCAGTCTGTCTGTGAGTGTGTGTGTGTGAGACAGTCATGAGTCACTGTACCATCTCTCATGAGTTGATGTCTGTATAATCTCTGTATAATCTCTGAATCCAGTGGGTTTGGATCTGTTTGTGTTCTGGAGCAGTGAAGGTTTATCTGATGTTGTGAATGTGGGAGTTAAATACACAAGGTTTCTTCTGGTGTTACTTCATTAATGTCTCCGTATTTCAGATTTTTTTACTGATCTGTGTTTCTCTGCAGGGCCCTGCAGGTCCCCCAGGTCTCACTGGACCCCCGGGAAAGAGAGGGCAGCGGGTAAGATGGTCGGTTGTTTTATTCTGTGATCACAGGAGGTTCTGAACTGCTTAAGATTCATCTTTGACCACATACACTCCTATATGATCAATAATCTGTGTAACTCCATACAGTAAATAACACACACTCTCCCCGTGAGTTATCCACAGACGCACAGTCAATTCAAGTGAACTATAAAACATTGTTATGAATGCTGGTCTTTACAGGATGTTTAATGAGGTTTAATTTTCTATTGTCAAGTAAAGATTAGTGTTTAGATAGAGCGTAACTGGTCAAGTGTAGAATCGTGTTAACTACACAACACGTTATTGTGCATCTGCAGTTAAGTTTTCTCTCTTATTCTCTCTCTCCCTCCGTCTGTCTCTCTCGTTCTCCTAGGGTCCGCCTGGCCCTCATGGGAATCCCGGTCTGTCTGGTTTATCGGGACTCAAGGTAAGTTGATTGATGCAGGTTGTGTGTGTGTCAGTGAATGCTGCTGTGTGTCAGTGAATGCTGCTGTATGTGTTGATTTGTCCCCGATGTTCAGAGACACGACACATCAGCTGCTTGCTTAACACGCGTTCAGACGGACCCTTCCTGTCCAAACCCGCCAACCTTCAAAGCTTGAATATTTCTTCCCCCTGTAATGAAACTGGACTATTTGCAGATGGAAAGTGTTTTTTTACCTCAGGGACAGCCCCACAAGGCAGACATGTCAAAACATTAAATTATGCTTTTTTTGAAAATGTAAAAAAAAAACTATGTTTGAAATGAAGAATGAAAGTTTGTGGGGGTTCTGGAAATACTGATTCATGATCACTGTTGTGTCTCATTCTGTTTCCCCAGCAGCTGTGATTATGTAACTTTCTGTTGTGTAGAGACATACTTCCACCAGCCCCAAACGTATGAGGAAAGAGAGACAAACGTCCTTCAGTGCCTTCTGTCTTCTGATCTGTCTCTCTCTCTCAACACTATAATCACAGTGTTAATCACAGCAATCATGCCCAGAGGCTACACACACACTCATTCTTACACACACACTTTATGTTTGAGTTTTTTCCATTGATGAAAAAGCTAAATCTTTTTAACATGTAACTTTTTAACAATAACAGAAACACACCTGCCTTTTGCAAACACACACACACACACACAGATGCAGACAGACAGACAGGTATTTAGAGCAGTCATAGTAAGAGACAGACAGACAGGTATATAGAGCAGTCACAGTGAGAGACAGACAGGAGTCTATCACAGTGAACGTGTGAATTTTTTATTGACTGGTTTAATATGAACTAACAGGAAGTGATGTTTCATTTTATTTACTGGGCAGAAGCAGACAGAGTCTGGGTAGCATTACTGAAGTGTTATTGGGGAACTATATGGGAATTAGACTGAACGCGGTCTCCGTACCACAGCAAAAGTCTGCGGGCGAGACGAGACTGTTCCTCACCCACACTGTGAGGGTGACCTTTGATGGTTGAGAAGGTCATGAGTTGTGAACACATCTCCTGGAGGTTTCTCTCTACAGAGCCACTTGCTGTACATTTAAATCATATTTAATGTGAAACATTATTTTCATCATTTGTGATGGTCTAATTGAAGGTATTTAGATGAAAGCGTCGGATGAATGAATGAATTGATTGGTGGGTCAGATGACTGATCATCTGGTGTAACAGGTGAAATCCTGCAGGTGTTTAATGTGTGCTTGAAAATCTCCAGATCTGTCAGTCAGGGCTGTTCACACTTGCCTTTATGTGTCAGTAATGAGAAATGAGATTCTGCATCCAAGATTTTGGCTTTCACACAAAGTTTTCTAGCCTGCTGGCTACTGAACGCATCATCATCATTCTGTTGTGGAATATATGACATCACACTGACTGTCATATTTGTCTTAACTTGTTTATTTGTCAGGGAGTGAAAGGAGATCCTGGACTCTCACCGGGTCAGGCACCAGCAGGAGATCAGGTGAACGGTCCAATATAGCCCAAATCCTCCACATCCTCTTTTTCTCTTATCCTCAACCTCCTCCTCCTGTCCTCATCCTCCTCTCCTCCTTCCCCTCATCCTCCATCTTCCTCTTATCCTTCTCTCCTCATCTTTCTCCTCTTTTCCTCCTCTCACACTTACATCTCCTTTCCGCATTCTCCTGTTCTCCTTTTCTCCTAACATCTCTGATGGGTAGATTTGTAACCAATCATTCAGCTTTGTGTGAATGTTTCTTTTATGTTGAATAAGACTTCTGTAATGTGTTTAGAGCATCTCTTTCTCCATTCACTGGTGTCTCCTTATTTCTTTCTTCTTGACATGCGAGTGTTGAAAACTAGTTTCATGTTTCTTGTTCTATTTCAGGGTGAAAGAGGGCGAGCGGGTCCACAGGGTCTGAAGGGAGCACAGGGTCTTAAGGTGTGTTTTCTCCCTCACTGATGCAGAGTAAAGCTGAGCTGCACATTCTGAGGGAGTTCTGTGTCCTCGCTGGACTCTCAGCTGGTGTGGATTGGGTTACAGACCTACATAAAGATCCTGTGTGGGGTGTAGGGCAGGCCAAGGTCTGTTCCCACTTCCTGGGGTTCAAGTTCTGTTGATGGCAGAAACCGGCAATGTCGCAACTGAATAAAATACGCAAAAAAACACTTTACAAATTCATTTTTTAAGAATAGTATTGTTGCAGTATGTCAACAAACATTTGAGATTGGCAGCTCTGAAGTAAAACAGAGCTGTGTATGTTTTGAGGGATGTTTTAATGGGGAACGGTTATTTCAGTTACGGTTATTTTCAGCAGAGGTTTGATTTACTTTTCACAGTTCCTCTTCTGTAATGTGCTTTTTGGACATTGAAGCAGCACTTGGTGTAGGGCAGGATTTGGGCTCGGTTCATGTTCATTGTTATGTTAGCTTGAACCACATGGCAATGATGCCTTAAAAAGATGAGTTAAAAGAACTTAAAAGATGAGTTAAATGGTATTTTATAGCGACTACAGCTTTTGTGGTGGGACGTTTACAGATGAAACACAAGTTCCCTTGCAGGCCCAGACAGGGTCAGTCATGATGACCTTTGACCTCTGGATGATGAGTCATCCTGCTTTTAAGTCTGGAATTTTCCACACCAGAAAGTTGCACCACACAGAACCTCGGCCCTCTCAGTCCAACACACAGCGCCACCTGATGACTTAGCAGGAGGCGCACGGATGCTTTCAGACGGGAGAGGTTGAAGGATGAGGGAGCTGTCAGACAGGAACACTGTTAGTTTGTGTTGGTCTCATCAAAAGATGGAAGAGATAACTGAACATCACATCTAGTCTGAGTCTCTCTGCATTCATTTCGTTTTCTCTCTCTATGTACAGTCTTTACTTTATCTTCATGTTTCCTTCACCTGCAGGGACCCAAAGGCTATCCAGGACCAGCGGGTCCGCCTGGAGAACAGGTGAGCACAGTGTTCCGGTCAAACACTCCTCACACTTTATCCTGCATGCGAATGTGTGAATGTGACGACTGCAGGATGAGCCCTTTAGCCGCTGCTGTGATCACTCATGCTGTGGAAGTCACATTCAGACATAGTTACATGGGTTGTTCCATATGAATAAAGAGCTATTAGTGTGTTTAGTATTAGTGTGTCTAATCCTACGTACAATATAAAGCCTCGACCCATAACTCAGGCCTGTGGGCTTACATTGAGGGAGGGATGTGAGCTATAGTTAAAACACCCGGAATCCTCTGACACTCAGTGCACAACAAAACCTTTGCAACTGTAATATTTGAGTTTCTGTTCTTGCATTGACACTCGTTCTGCTTGCACACACACGTCTTGTCTGTTTCATCAGGTTAAATTCTTTCTCTATATGTTGACATGGAATTAAATCTATGAGTTGTACCTGTGTACCTCCAGTCGAGGCTGGAAGGTTCTGGAACTTAATATGCTGAATGTTCAGTCGCAAAGCCTCTTTATATTCAGAGTCTTTACATTCAGTCACATGATGCACAGATGATCAGTGCCAGAGTCCAGCGAAGAGGAGCTGCAGTCTGGACCACAGCCCGGCTCGGGCCACAGAACCGTCCGGCATCCACGAGAGGGAGATGCCACAGAGAACAACAGAGACTCTGTTCATCTGCTGGCTGCTTTTCTGTCATTCACATCTTCTTTCTCTTCTCAGGGTTTACCAGGACCGCCGGGTGTATCTGGGGCGGCCGGTTACCCTGGCAGGCAGGTGCAGTGACCAATACATCTGACCCAAGGCCCTGAATGGGGGGCTGTGTTCAGTGCTATGGATATACAGTTTGCACACTTCTATGTATTTTAGTCATGCATTTCCAAAGCATAAGAAATCTAGAATTCTCTACCTTATGAATTATGTGCTGTGTTTGTATATATTTTATTTTGTTCTGTGATTTTGGGTTGAAATAATCAAATGAAAGCCGGGTTTGTTGTGCGTGTGTAACGTTGCCGTGTTTCTCCCACAGGGTTCAGCAGGACCTGAGGGAAACCCAGGGCCCAAAGGTGTCAATGTATGTAACATCAGTCATCTCCTCGCCTCCTCTTCACATCAGCTCAAACTGATGTGTTGTGTCACGTCTGAACTGATCTGAGACCTGTTTCTCACTGAGACATGCTAGACCATATTAATGAGAGGAGGCAGACAGATGAGTGTCTGTGGATAGTCTGAGTGTTATAATGTCTGAGTAAACAGGAGTGTAGCTGATGTTCACTGTCAGTCAGACAGCGACAGCGATGCTAGTGTGACACTCATCATATAGCTGTTATAGACAAGAGCACAGTGGCTGTCACACACTGTGTCATTAAAGCTTTTACAGAAACATTCAACTGAAAACTCAGGAACAAGAGTTTTTTTTTTTTAAAAGAAACATTTGGAAGATGAAAATCGAGTTCAGGAGACACTTGCAGTAGTGTCTCCTACAAGCACTTCAGGCTGTATTCCAATGTGCAGGAATGTACAAATACAGAGAGAGAGAGAGAGAGAGAGAGAGAGAGAGCATCACAAATCACTGTGATCACAGTGAGAGAGAGAGATGTGTCTTTCATCTCACACTAATAGTACATATGATCTCACTTAACGTGACACAAGAATGTGAGGTATAGTGCTCCGGCCCCAACAGCAAACACAAGCATCGAACAATCACACACTCGCTCTCTCTCCCTTTCTTTCTCTCTCTCTCTCTCCCTGTTGTGTGGAATGTGTGTGGAAACGTTTTGTTGTAACACCTGATGCTCATATGATGGCATCAAAACATGAAACAACAGATCAGTTGTGCAAGTTTCTTCATGGTTGAAAAACTGTCTGCGCTGCATTAATAAAAGTTGGGCAGTTGTGTGTAAATGACTGTGAGGTAGCGTATAGGTTTGTGTAGGAATCTGTGACAGTTTTGTGTGTGTGTGTGTGTGTGTTTGCCTTGTTTCAGGGATTCATTGGACCTGCAGGAGCTGTGGGTTCACCAGGACTGGAGGGAGAGAGAGTGAGTTTAAACACTGAATGTGTGTGTTTGTGTAGATTTAACTGATGGGGGAGGAGTCTGAGAGTCTGATTGACAGCTGATATATAAACATTATAACTTGAGCTGAAATAAGCGAGGACTTGAATTAAAGGAATATTTCAGCTTGTCTTTGTTCATGTCAGTACAGGATTCTGTCAGTTACAACATACAATCAGTCCAAACACTGGAAGATTTACCTTTACATCTATGAATGATTTATAATTTAAATGTCAGTTTGGCATAATACATAAACGTATGTAAAAGAATGACTCACGGCTGTGCTGTAGACAGGCTAGATTCCATCTTTTGTTCTTTATGATGTTTAGGTTTAATGTAGAAACTGATGGACAGATCAGTCAGATTTCACACACACATCCACAGCTGCGGGTGACTGTCACGTCTTGTGTTCCAGGGAACTCCAGGTCCGGCTGGAATCAAGGGTCCCAAGGGAAGACAGGTGAGATCTCCCGTCACCATGAGTTGTTGTACAGATTTGTGTGTGTGTGTGTGTGTGTCATGAAGTTACTGGTGTTGTTGTGCAGATGAGTGTGTGTGTCATGAAGTTACTGGTGTTGTTGTGCAGATGAGTGTGTGTGTGTGTGTGTCATGAAGTTACTGGTGTTGTTGTGCAGATGAGTGTGTGTGTGTGTGTGTGTGTCATGAAGTTACTGGTGTTGTTGTGCAGATGAGTG
>JBAJNP010012108.1:0-13846 GCA_036877545.1 Yasuhikotakia modesta | reverse complement strand
TCACAGGGAACCAGCAGAGGTGATGTAATGTTCTCCTGTAGTTGATATGAAACATCACAGGTAACCGGCAGAGGTGATGTAGTGTTCTCCTGTAGTTTAAGCCAGAGGTCTATAGAGGCTGAATAAAGACCCTGACAGTATGTTTCTGTTGCTTCAGGTACCGCAGTGAAAAGATGACCATGAGCTACTCAGAGTACATCGCCCATCGGCAGCATCATCATTACCAGAATGGCATTGGACACCCTCTCCCACCCTACAACCATTATTCCTGACAGCGAGCCGCATGACCAGTCACTGGACCTCTCCACGGACCTCTTCCCAGGAGAGCCCACCCCCTCATGGTCTAGCTATCTGTACTACTGTACCATTTTATGATAATAGTTTCCGTTGCCATGCCGACAGTCAGATGGCGGCATGGCAGCGGGTGGCAAATAAGCATTAAGTAATTGTGAAGCAGAAAAATGCAAATTTATTTTCTCGTTTTTATTCTTTGTATTAAGTTAGTTTTTGCAGCATATATATCAACATATAACCCCTTGTTTTTAATAAGCAAAAAAAAGTACTAAGTTGTTTTTTCCAACAAATTTCCTAATCAGGTTTTTGAGTCTGTGGATGGAGGAGTGATATTAATGATGGGCTAGTTTTGACAGGAATTTGCTTGTGTCTTGGAATTTGGAAAGTGTCTTGGTTCATTTTGTAGAATGTAGTTGCTTGTCAGTTTCTCATTTCTCATGAGACTAAGATTTTGTTACACAGACAACCACAGGGGTCAAAGAATTCAGTTTCCTCTCTGTGTGATTCTTCTGAAATAATGCTTTGAGGGGATTTTTTTTCTATTGTGTTTTATTGTGACGTGTTGTGTGTTATGCGAGTTGTAGGGCTGTGCAGAGCGACTGAGTTAGCCTCTAGTTAAGTCAGTCATGTGTTTGTTTTTTCTGTTTCATGTGTAGGGTTAGGCTTGTCAGAAGTTTGAAACCGCTAGATTAAATTAGCTATTAGGTGCACCAGAATAATTTCCCATAATGCAAAGCAGCTGCTCTTAAATTAATTCATTTCTTTGATTTCAATTGAACTCAAAATTAGCAGTCAGTTGCTCTTTGGGGTACTGTTGCTATCCTTATAGAAAAACAAAAGGCATTTAAATCCATTATGTCCAGTGGTGTCACTTTTGTCATGTTAACATGCTGTATTAGAAATTAGCAGTGTTGCAGCTAGATGTTGCAGGTACAGGTCTGTGAATCAGAGTAAGACAGTAAACACACAACAACTGCATGTCAAAGAGACATTGCTGGACAATAGCTGATGAACTTGGCCTAAATTAACATCAGTTGCTAGCAGAGCTAATGACCAAAAATGTTGTCTAAATTATATCTTAAATGTTTCATATCACTTATTCCATCACACAGAGGAAAACCTTTGTGAGTGACTTAGTGTTAAATGACAGGAATGCGCAGTTAAAGCCATACTCTCCTTCAGTGCATGCCGTGACACAGTGTCCTCCTCCGCTGTTTTCCGCTCTGTTTACCCAGCACTGTAATCTTAACTCTGCCCTCAGGAGGACTCTGTGGAAAGCGTCTTTTTCTAATGATTTGGATTGTTGAGGAAACAAACCCAGATAATGTGTCAGATGTTAGCTGAGCGTCACGTCTGTGTATCACCTCATCAAGCTTAAAATGAAGAATGTTTACACCTCAAGCTTGCTATCATCATTTGCTATAATAATGTTATAACTGAAGTTGAGCTACAGCTGCTATTGTTACTCCTTACGTCTTACGCTGAAGCTTATTTGAATAATGTTGTCCGTTCTATTTGAGAACAGTTTTCAGTTACTGCACATAACGTCTATTAAACTGGATGGAGTATTTTCAGGGTGAGGGTTTACTTCCATACAGCCGTTACAGAAGCTGCTGTTCAGGCTATTGACAGAATTTTGCGTCGTGTCTGTAGATGCGCTGGACTAGCTGCTTAAAGTGAGAAACCAGAGGATGACTTGCGCCATTGTTTTCATATGCAAACTGTTAAGGGCTTTTGGGGTTCTATCCACAGTTCTTCTCTAGCTCACTAAAACCAAGATTTCAGGTGTGTTGCCTTAAGAAAAACAGTGATTACCATGTGGACCAGGAAGTGTTGCCCTGAGGGCTTGACTGCCGGAGTTTGAAGCTGCTTCGGTTTGGCTGCAACATGCTGTAAAGTGTTTGATAGCAACTGCAGTTGTGGGGCAAGAATGCCTGTTTACCAAACCAGAGAATGAATAATACGTTTTATTTATGATTTTTACTTTTCATTTTCCTTCAGCAAAGCCCTTCACTGCCCAGTTACGACTGTTTCTGATTCATGTATTTGAATCTCATCTACCACTAAGTAGGTCAGTGATGATGTGCAGTGATGCATCTGTTGTGTCCAAATTTTGTAACCTGTTAAGCTGACATTACAGCTTTGGCTTTGAACCATTTTTTTTCACATCCTGTGGTTGATCAATCAGGGCCTCATTTTGTGGTCCACTAAAAAACTAAACAGCACAAACTGATTTTTTTTTGCTGCAAAACCAACTAAAATCTTTGCATTTATTTAAAACTAATGTATACGCATTTGCAATACATTTGTTGCATGAATGGGGGCCTCCTGTTAAAATATGGCATGCTTGTTTCACTTCTATATAGATATAAAAGACAATATAAAATGGTGCTATTGGACCTCATGTCGGGATGGTCGCAGTAAATGCGACTGGTCATGCGGACTCATTGTTCATATCAGACTTTATTATTATCCTCAATATATGCAGATCTGTTTTACAGGTGTTTTTTTTCCTACCAGTGTACAATCTCCTGCAGGTTTGAAAGGACAAGTAGTCACGAGTCTAACCCCAACCTTCCCTCATGGCCGGGGGGTATGCGCATATGCTTATCTCATCTGTAGAGCTGAACATTTATACTAAACTCTGCATGCATGGTTAGAAGCAGCTGACATCTGTCTCTTTGTTCTCTACCATTGCCAACTGCATCTGGTTTAACCAGACGGTAATTTGTGAAGGAAGTTGTTGCCTGAATATGGCCAAAATGTCACTGGTGTTCTGTTTAAATTTTACTTGTTAATTATGTCGCTCGTTGCAAAGTGCTGTCAGACCCGTCAGCAGGTGTTTGGTAATATCTGTTAGAACAGATTGATACTTCAATATAGATATTTACTGATTCTCATTTTTGAAGTGGAGGGGAGTCCACTTTAAAAATGCACTTGGAGTATATTGACTAACTTAGTCGACATAACTTGGCAGAGGAAACGCACATTTGAACACTGCTGAAGATTATTAGGGTCACCAAGGCCTTTGCTAGGATTGATGGGGCCAGAGACAAAAAAAACAAGACTTGGGCCTCTTTCACTTAGAGATTTGATCTAGTTGAAGGCCATGTTTTTTTGTTGAAGACCCATTTGTTCCAAGCATTACCCTTCTGTCATTCTGCATTCAACTCACTAGCATTTGATATTAACTGCTGCTCATTTAGGACGTTGACTTGTAACAGCAACACTGGAGCTCGACTCTCATCAGTCAGTTGGAATGTTAGACTTACGTTTCCTTTGTGTGTTCAACCGAACCAAAGATGCCTCCAGCCATGTTCAGATGCTGCTCAACAGACTTGCCTTCCTGTCCTTCCAAAAACTTCCTGCAAGAGAAATGGTTTTTATTTCCCTGTATGTTTTTCTGTTTGTTTTGTACAATTTCTAATATTGTTTAGGTTTTTAGCAACCTAAGTTCAATGAAATGTCATTGTAGCTGTCTTTGAGACCTCACGTGGTATTAAGGATGAGGTTGCACATTGTTTATTTTGTTATTCATCGTTGTTATTATTATTATATTTTTGTAAAGAGAAGATCCCATAGCGTGCCTCTTAGATTTATGGGTTTCTTAATGTGTTTTTTCTAAGACCAGCAGTTATACTTTATACAAAAGATGCATTAATCCTTATTTTTAAATGCCATTTAAAGAGAAAAAAAGCCTCTTTTCTTTACTCTGGACCCAGTAGCTGCACTGGCATACAATCGCACTGATATAGAAAAAAGTATAAATAATAATGATGATGATGAAAAAAAATTTAAGAACTCCAATAAACTTGTTTAAAGACCTTTTTTGTACAAAAAAACAAAATTGGAAAAAAAAGAAACACAATGACTGTTTTTGTATATCGAGTTGATTCTTTAAAAAATTGACCTAGTTTCTAAATTATTTTAGTGGTTTTCTATGTTCTGGAACTTGAAGTTTTGAAAGTGTCCCACGATGACTGACGGCTTGCAGTGTCGTCTGTGCAGGCGCTGGGTTGCCTAGCGTAGCCCCCCCCCACACACACACACCCACCAGTTTTGTTTCTATTTTAAGTTTGAATTCTCTGTGCTTTAAAACTGAAAATTGTTGAGTTAACAACTGAGTGAAAAGTTAAAAAAGAAAACGAAAACCACACAAATCTCCTGTAGCAGTAGATGCTTTACCCCTCTGAATTGCTGTTAGTGTGATGACACTTGAAATGGGCATTTGTTATGAATTATGGTAGTATGGCTCCAAAAAAGACAAAATTATAAAATGAACAAAAAAGGTTTGGGTGGGTGATATATAGGTGGGTTATATGTGGGTATGTGAGCTATGGCTGTGGCAATGATAATGTAGTTTTAAAACATTATTACCTTTTAAATCATTTATCTAATAAAAAATCTGAAAGACCAAGAATTGAGTGTCTTGTATTTTAATGGTTGCATTTCTTTTGCGCATGAAAAATAAACAGTTTTGTAATACAGTACATATTTCACAAAACTATTATTTACAAAATAATTTCGAGACTGATTCCCTCTGTTGAATTGTTTATATTGAAATAAGAGCAATCATTGGGATTCTGCATTCAGCGTAGCTCCACCCAACACACTGCTGAACACAAGCAGGATAACACTTCCAAGGCAGGGCATTTTTGTGGAGAACTGCCCAACATAACATTTGATGGACACTTTTCACAAACTGGTTTGATTCTTCAGTCTTGATGAAACGTCTATAACATACTGTGGTTAAAATTGTGTTAAACATCAGTGGCTTTATTTTGGGGCATGTGTTTAAATGGTTTAAATGGCTCACACCGCTGGGGTTGGGTGTGGACACTAAAGCAACAGCAGGACTTCATCGTCCAGCACAGCTAAAACAGAATGTACATTTGTCAGCTAGCTTTCAACCTGTGTAGAAAACAGGTATACAGCCATATAAGGGGACTCTGTGTTTTGGAGGTGGTCTTATTCAAATAGGTAGAAATCAGGTGCAAACTGAAATAGCTCACGCTTGTTTCAGAACCAGAGCCCAACAAACTGTTCAGCCTTTCTGAGCAGAACAACACCAAAATCAGAAACAAACGCAAAATCACAAAACAGTGAAAATGTCTCCATTAAAGAATGTGGTTTCACAGGATTTTTTCCTAAAGGAAAAGGAACATTTGATTGTAAATTCTGGTCTTAGAAAACAGTTCCCTCTTAAGTCAATTATTCTGTTTGGCTGTTAATATACAGATAAGAACAAAAATTTCCATTTAACAAATTATCAGTTTAAAACAATAGAAGTAATAGCAAACTGACTAAAGTAAACAGCCTGCACAATAATTTAATGGTTTAGTTTTCTATGACACTAAAGCCATTTTCCTTGAGTAACGTCATCAGCTGTGCAGGGATTAAGTAGCACTTTCAGCCAATAGAAATGGTTTCAGATTGTGGGTGTGGTCAAAGTAACTGGTTTTGATTGGTCATTTAGTTATTCACTTTACACACTGGAACACAAAAAAACTGCCAGGAACTTCAATATACCAGCAAAATCTTTCAAACACACAATACCACTAAACGACACTTCCCACAATATTCACAAAGTGTGATTTTAAGACACTAAAAATGGCAGCATGATTCATCTGAAGCAAGCAAGACTGACAGCTAATACAGTGCCGATGACACATTACAGCTATTCAGCAAACAATCATTTAAAAGAACTGGGTGGCCCCATTTCCCTGTTAGCTTATCGTAACTACAGAAGGCAACTTAATGAACAAAGATTATCCGACGTCTGAGTTCTGAAGATTCCAAACTAAAATGAACAAGACAGGTTTTGTGTTGCTTGAGTCGCACTATTAACTGCTGCTACAGTGCAAGAACAGTCTGAAGATCTGGCCCTCCAGGTTCACACTGCAGTGTGATCACAGTCTAGATATAACGTGGTGTTGCCAAAGACAAATTAATGGTATATAGTTCAGGTACTGGATTAATGCGGGTACAGGCCAGTGAGAAAATCAGTCCACCTTCTTGTTGCGGAGACACACTGTCTCCACCAGGTGGCGGCAGGTGGTTGGGGTGTGCTGAGAGAGGATGGTCAGAACTTTGCCGTGGAGTAACGTGAGGGCGGTCTGGTGGCCCGTTGCCCAGACTCGGTACCATGAGCCGTAGAAGGGATCCGAGACGGCTGGACACAGCATGTTGTTCAGGTTCACTTCTGTCAGCTGATGGAAAACAACATACAAGCTTGAGTTAGCATTAGGCTGATGACGAACAAGATGACAGCAATGCAACTCTTTATGGCCGACAAGTGTAATGAATTCTCAGGGGAGCGAACACAGTCCCATAGCACAGCAGCTGTTTCAGCAGAGTCCTGCTAAGCAAGAATCGTTCATAGTTAGCCTGATTAACACCCGATTACCTAATAAACACCCACTTAACAGCCATGTGAAGGCATCTCTATCACTGCCTTTAAAATACTGAGGTTTTTGAGTCACCGCCAGCTTTGGGTGCGAGTTCTGAAAACTCCTGTGAATGCAGCACTTAACATTATTTACTTTAGAGAGGGTGATTGTTATCAGACACAATAATACAAAGTTTTTGGACATGACAGTCTGAATCAGAGGGTTCACAATACCTGCTGTGCATACTACTGTGCTGCTGTGTATTCTACTGTGCATACTACTGTACTGCTGTGTATACTTTCATGACACAATGTCATTCAATTGCATGTTTAATTAAAGGTAAGGGGTCCAATTTGCATTGGAAATAAACATGCCTGTTTTGCATTTGTTTGGTTGTAAACATGTTTTGATGATGTTGTGTATCATCTGTATCTTACACTCTCTTACAGTCTCCTCTCTCCTTATTTTTAAACAAAAGAGCAGCACACAGTGTTCACTGCAGTACTGAGTATCAAGTAAGTTGTTCTGTGATTCTGCACAGCTGTGTGTGTGTGTGTGTGTGTGTGTGTGTGTGTGTGTGTGTGTGTGTGTGTGTGTGTGTTACCATGCCRAGGCCCTGCAGAAACACAAAGTGGTAGAGAAACAGGATGCCAGTGGACAGCAGAGCCCACCACATGTTAGTCAGTGGCTCTGGTTTGTACACACCTATCAAAGGAAACAAGCAGTCAATCTCGACATCAGCTGTATGAAACGAGTATGGGCCACTCATCTAAATGCTGTTATGGAGCAGTTGTGGTTTACTGGTTAAGGAGTCTGGCTTGTAATCAGTAGGTTGCTGCAGTGACAGCTGCCCAGTGCTCCAGGTGTGTGTGTGTTCATGACTGCGGTGTGTGTTCATGACTGCAGTGTGTGTTCATGACTGCAGTGTGTTCACTCCTCATGAAGGATGGATTAAAAGCAGAGGTCACATTTCAGTTATGAGTAACCATAACTAACAAAGACTTTCACTTTCAAATAAACCTTTAGTTTAACCACTAACATGGTTAAACTAAAACCACTGAACTGCATTGAGTTTATTGAGCCATTTACTGATCATATTGCTGATATTATAACAGCAAAAAGACACAAGGGTCCATTACAGAGTTCAGACAACAAGACCAATTTTTTACTGAAATATACAGAAATATTAAATATAATGTGTCTATCAAATAAACAGCAAGTACAAGATCAAACTGGCTTTCTATGTAAGTATTTCTTAACTAGAATTAACTGTTAAGTGGAACAGACGATATGAAAGGATTTCGTCATTACAGACATAAAAGACCGTGGCACGTTAAACATTTTTATCATTATTCATGCGTCATACTGCAGAAGTGGAGCTGCAGCACTCATATCTCAACACAAGATGGCGCTATATGTTAATTTGGCTGTGTGAACACAGTCATCTCTCGCAGGTATGTTCGGGTTGGGTGATGTACGTCTAACGCCACATACAGCGGGCATTACAACACTGATGCATCTGCTTATGGCGAGTCTATAAATAACGTGTTACCGATTTTAATAGATCTACATCACTCATGTAAGGAGAGAATAAATGCATCACTGAGGAGCTCCAGAACTTCTCACCTCCTTTTCTGAGGAGGTAGAGTGGCACCAGATACAGCACAGAGTGCTGAATGTAATATATCTCCTTTTCAAATGGCAGCTGTGAGGAAAAGAACAAATACAGATACAATCATAACTATTGCACATATACAAGTATTTATCTCTGTAACTCTGGAAGTGGGTCTTTAGAAACTCTAGAATCTTTCAATTTCTTTACCATATATATACAGGTGTACCAAATGTAACCAGTAACTTAAAACATGTTGCCATGACTTACTGATCACAAAGTAATTTAAGCAAGTTACACTTTTTTAAGTTCTATGAGATTCCACTTATTTAGGTCAGTTATTTTTTGTTGAAATGTCTTTTACAGTCAATGTGAACACACCTAACAATGTGAACACACTTAATGTGAATACACTTAAACTTGAGTAAAGTTGTTGCCTTTTAAGTTACAATAACAGGAAGCATTTCAGAATGGAAGACCTGCTCCTTACACATATAAACAAACACGTGAGGCTCTGTGCAAACCTCTGTGTACAATGTCATGTTTTATTGTTCTGCCAATATCAAGTTTGTGTAAATACCTCCATACTGTCATAAACAGTCATAAATACTGTATAAATAAATAAATATATCTATGCAATGTGTACTGATTACATAATCGTAGCATGTAATAGATAAGTTGCTGTATTTATCAAAAGTTTGGGAACATTCGGAGTAAAAAACAATACTGTGTGTGTGTGAGAGAGAGAAAGTGTGTGTGTGTGCATGCGTTCATCTGTCTGACGTCCAGTGAGCTGCTGACTGAATAGGAAGGAAATGCGGTACAGTACTGGAAACGTATCTACGGTTACAAACAAAATGCACAGACGTGATCGTAGCATGTGACGCTAACACACAGAGCATTCAGCTGCATTATCACCTGCCACACTAACACTGATAAAGTTCTCCTGTCCTGACAAACAGACTACAGTGAGGAGGTCGACAGAGCCTGTATCATGATCAGTACTCAGTACTGTTAGCTGTTATCTGTAATAGTGGGTGTGTTATAGTACAGAGCCTACATGAAGCCTTACGGCAATGTTGCATTTTACAGTGACCCCAAAAGTTGTTTGCTTTAACTAAATAACAAACATAAAAACATTTATTTTAAAGAACATTTCAAACATAATTTTTTTAGGTTTTAAATGATAAAACAAGAAATCTAGTTTTGAAACAAATACACTTATTGGTCATAAAACATGTTTTAAATTTGACATGATCCATATGTAACAGCCTGCAGAAAGCATATTTAAATACACAATATGAGGAGTTTTGAATAAAATGTTCTCATTCTTTAAAACGTACACTGCTATCCTTTTATTATATCTATTTTTTCTTGTGTGAAGAATTATGTTTCTTTTGTTTAAGTCACTTTTAAACAACAAGATCTTATAACTTTGTTATTCTCTAAATCACTGCACTTTATATTGCTGATGTTAGGGTGTAACATACTTGAACATTTTACTTGGACTGTTTTACACAAACAAAATTAAAATTGATTAAAAGCAGAACAACTTGTGCAGTGCAGTTTAAATGTTTTACCTAGTAAATGTTTCTTACAGTAAAATAATGTGTAAAGAGTTAAATTGAACTATGACTGTACCCATGAATAACCACTAATATATTCCACTAATATACACACGTTAACAGTTGTTTAGATACTGTGATGTTGACTCACCAGTCTGGTGTTGACCACTGGGAAGAGGAGTGCGAGAAGAGCTCCATTCAACATGTGAACCTGCAGTCTTCATAACAACACAATCAAATCAGTGACAGTGACACACCACAGCAACACTGTACTAACACTGTACTAACACTGTACTAACACTGTACTAACACTGTACTAACACTGTACTAACACTGTACTCTAATTTATTTATGTCAGTGGCATTACAGGACTGCAAAAAATGTGTTGTCCAAGAAATTCATGTCATTTTTTCTCTTGTAAAGCAAGTTTAAAAATCTGTGAACAATGTAGTTTGAGTCAGAAATGTCCAAAGAATCAGTTAACCATGCTCACTGTATGAATGATGTTTCTGCTGTCCAGCTCAGGGCAGAAACAACAAACATCTGCATCTCCTGAAGCAACAGCCATCACTGCATCATCACTGCACCACCTCATTACATCTCACTGCAAATACCCACCAACAACCTCTGATGTCACGAATCCACTGCGTGCTAACAGTGCGTCACCCACTATACTACACTTAGCTTGTGCTCAGGAAAGGCAGTAGAGAGCATGAAGTCTGTTTATATTAAACTGTTGAGCTACACACGTGTCTACAGAGTTGAATTTAATCTCACACAAAACCATTTCTAATGTGACTAATCCAACGTTCATGTCATCTGAGATGATTTATTATTTAAGTTCACACTGAACACTGAATAATACAGAATCCTATAAAAAATTTGGCACCGCTGTGTTCCTTGTCATGAGCAGAGATAAATGAACAGAAGCAGTCAGTCACATCCTAAAACAGCTGCAACATAGCAAATATTTTAGACCAACTCTTATGTTTATCCATATCAAAGAAATCATACAATCAATCAAACATCATACTGGTTTTCTATGAGTTGAAACTCAAGGTCATAATAAAGACAAGCTCTTTAACACAACCCCAAAAACAGGTAATGGTGGAGCAATTGTAAATTTTGTAGACACAACCTTACATAACCCATCAACACCATGACATTACCATGTGACCATCACTACACTAAACAATACTATACTCCAGTGTTAGTGTTGTTATTATTATAACTTAAGTAATGTGTTCACCATAATGATAAGGCCAAAGCTATCAGTGATAACCTAAGACTCCTGAGCTCACCACACTTCCTGTGAAACCCTCATGAGCTGGACATGTGTGAGGTGACAGTAATACATTACATTCCCACTGACACAGCTCAACATTTGCTTCTATTTTAAATGACTGATGGCTTGAATCTTTCAGGCCACAGACAGAAAGTCTGACTGGAGTTTCAGCAGACCCTCACTCAGCAGAACCACTTACAGATGCAAAGACTTCCTACAGGCTAGTGCAGAATGTTGTTGCTAACACTTAGCAACACTTAGCAACTAGCAATAGGCAAACGTTTACAACACCTGTTACGTTAAATAAACATCTATCATCAGTAAAGAATTAACATTATAAAAGATTATAATAGGCATTTTAAATATATAATAGGCATGTTAACTAATGTTAATAAAATGAACATTATTGTAAAGTGTTGTTACCAATTAGTCAAGTAACTAAAACCAAGTAACTCATCCATTTGATGTACAGAAATAAATCATTTAAGTTGTACCTCAACAAATCAATCTCTCAGAGACCCTCAGTGCTGGTGTGAATGAGTCACTTTAAAATGACTGCATGAAAATCAGCAGCTGGTTTCACACCATTAACTGAGTTTTGTAAGCGTCCACACAGCTGATCCAGACAGAGATGCAGACAGGAAGCTCTGGTGATCCACACACACTGGAGAACAAACACAAGCTTCCGGCTCTGCGTTTCTGCTGCAGAAGAGCCGCAGACATGCACTGTGTGAATCTCAGACTCACCTGAAGATGATCATGGCCATTTTACAGGGGGGACAAGCCAGCAGGACGATCTGCAAAACACGTGAAAAAGTGAAACTACAGGAGAAAAGTTTTACTGTCATTTCACTTTTAGATGAAGTTATAGTATTTCCACATACAAACACGGTTTATGCTGAGTGAAGCAAATGTGCTGCTATGCAAAATCTCTGATGTTTGTACAGCTGATAAAAACCAACTGCACTTTTACAGGTTTTAACCCTAAACTGTAAAAAAAAAATCAAATGTAATAATCATTGTATTGATTTTTTATTTTTTAAACATTTTAATTAAGTGTTTAGATTCATTCTAAAGCAGATTATCTGTTCTCAAATAACTTACAGTTTCTTCAACTGTAATAAACACTAAAATAAAATGTGACGTGTAAATACACACAGTATATTGTACAATATACAAAAAGTATATTGTAAATGTATGTTGTTTATTTTATATATTCTGTGTTTAATATTATTGAAACAATAAACACAGGCACTTGTGCTTTTTAACTGGTAGCAACACAGAGTTAACACATAAACTGATTAAATGTAGAGGCCCTACATTCACTGTAAATCACTGACAGTTATGAATGATTTAAAGTGTGGCATAAGAAAAGTTTGACAAAAAATGGATCACCATTGAAAAGAACAACATTTGATTAGGTGTTCAGATAGATCTGCATGTGTTTTATCTAGGTGTAACTTTCTTATGGACTGACACAAACACTTTAATAAGTGTTTGTGTTAGTCTGACACTTATTAGAGTGTCAGTCTGAAGCACATTCTGACAGGGAGACAACATTTCACGCCTGACGTTTACTCAGTGACAGAAACAGCAGCTTGGGTCACAGGAAGTGAGGTAGCTGTACAATGCCAGGTGACACAATGCTGTACAATGCTCACTCACAATGCTCACTTACAAACAATAACAACACAGTACCTGTATCCTTTAACCCTAAACTGTTATAGAAGTTATGCCAGACCTAAATAAACGACTTCTATGATAATACATTCTTGTTTAAACTATGAGCTATCACAATAATTGTGTAAAAATAAACAATAATTATTTTTGCTATAATGTAATGTAAAAAGGAAAATTTGCATGAGATCATGTGATTATTATAATCCTGTGATTAAAATACCTATTTGACTTTGGAACAATGACTGTAGATTAAAATATAAAGCTACAATTTTTTATAACTGTTATTATAACTTATTTATAAATGCAAGACTGTCTGACTCATTTCTACTAACACAGGTATACCCATACCTCATGGGTATGTTAGACTGATGCTCATGCTCAGCCCTACTGTAAACTACTGTAAAATAACTGTGACAAAAATGAAAGCTGACCTGTTACAAAAAATACACAGGGATGGTAAAACTACAAATATTTAAAAGATAAATTTTACTAATCAAAAGGCTTTTAAAATAAAAAGTTAGTGCTATGTTATTCATATTGTAATCCTTTTTTCATAATTGCTCTGCATTTATTGACATATATCCATTACACTGGCCTTAATATTTACAGCTAATAACAAGATGTATGACTTTGTTGAAATGAGGTTGGTAAACAGTGTTTATTGACACAACTGAAAGAGTCACAACACTGGAGTTTAGCAGAACTGTGGGCGGGGCTATGACACACAGCAGCAGTTTGTGATCTGATTGCTCATCACAGCAGCAGAGAAACAGCTCAGGTCCGGGTGGGGCTCATGTGTCATATGTGTGTTTGCTCACAATACCAACATTTTGACCTTGGTACAAAACCCAAGTAAAATATTTTGATACTTTACTGAATCAATACCATGGCTACCATACTTGTGTGACTGAACTCAGTAAAATAAACAAACACTTGTAATTTTAAAAATGTTTTTTTTTCCTTGTTCAGCATTGTTCCTGCTCTGTTTCCTGAACACTGCATTTAAAACATTATACCGTAA
>JBAJNP010012107.1:0-13846 GCA_036877545.1 Yasuhikotakia modesta | reverse complement strand
TGCAATAACAGCTTTATATAATGAAAGATAAAGAGTTTATTATAATAATAAGAGAAGTAAAGCAGAAAACTCTCTCACCTGTTACTTTTGCCGAGGCGGAACATTGCCATCTATGGGTGAAGTTCATGCACCACCCCGGGTTCAGATTCAACCCTCTGCAGCACACAGACCCTCAAAGCCACTTGCCAAAACAATCTTAAAAATGATTGTACTTGCAAAGAAAGAACTAATATTTTAGATTAAAGCATCAATTTATACTCACTTCTCACTTAATTTATTATTTGTTGACTCCTTCTGTCCTGGAAAGAACAACGGCTGTTATATAGCAGGTTTCCATGATCCTGGGAATCCCTTAATCCCTGCTGCCCTTAGAAAAAAAACCTTTCCATGGAAAGTCATTAATTCTCAGGATTCATCGTGAAATAATAACATAATATTAAAAGAGAAGCCAAAAGACAGAAAAGTCATTGTGTCAATTTATTAGATATCTTGTTAATTATGAACTTTTACAATTCAAAAGCTGCAAAACACACCAAAGTACATTCGCTATTTCCCCTGATTTTCAACAGTCAGAAAAGAATGAAACAGCAGATTCTCCATGTGTGCAGTCGTGTTTACACTGTGATTGATTCATGCCCACTCACTGCTTATCCTGAAAGTCATGTATGCATACAAATGTAAACAACACGCTCTGAAACTCAGGACAGGATCTGTACAGGCGTGAGTAAACAGACATCAGCGCACTGATTGTTCAACTCTTACAACACATGAAATAAAACAGTGAAAAGCTCATCAGAGGAGAGAAAACAGGCGCGTTTGCTAGAAGAGAAATAAAAGCATTTGCTAAATGAATTTGAAAATTGTTTCTATCATGCTGACATTATTTGATGCTGCATAATTAGGTGAACATCTGTGGGAAAAAGTTAAACAACAGTAACTCTATAAAAACTCCTAAAATGAGCCCAATTCCCTGCATAGAGGTTTAAATCTATCACAAATGTAATTCAATACCAGCGATCTGTCTACACTGATATTCAGTACAGAAGCACATTCACACACAGACATCAGGCACTAGTTTGTTTCCAACTGCGCAAACTCAACTGCCACAAGTCTTCCAAAAACTCGTAAAAACTACACCAGTAAAAACACACTGGCCATGATAAATGATAATCAACACAACTGCCCAATGCTGTCCTGCTGTTACACAACTAACAATGGAGCAAAACTGGAACATATGGTAGGATTTAAAAGCTCACAGTGGTGTTGTTATGAAACAATCTGAAAGCAGGTTGAAAGTCCTGCACTTTGGGTTCAGCATTAGAGGCACGAGCAGTGAATGATCAGAGCTGGTGCAGATCAGGAAAACAAACCCTTATTCTACCTGCGGTGATACACAAACTATACGGCCTTCAGGTGCAAAGCAGAGGCTTCCCACATCCCCTACTGACACTCCTGAGGACTGCATAAAGGTTTAAAAACTCACTTTAAATCACGCTAGAATAACTTACATTCACTACATCAATCTCACTGTGTGACTCTGGAAATCAGTTTCCCTGATAATGTGGGTTAGGTTTAGGTTAGGTAAGGGTTAGGTTAGGGTTAGGTTAGGCAGTGGGAATCCTGAGGGCAGTACAGGTAGGTTAGCGACAGAAGCACCTGATCTGTCGTGAAGCAGCGCTACAAAAGCAGCATTGACTCCAGTAATGAGAGTCTGGATTGAGGAGGTAAAGAGTCCTGAGAGCTTGTGTCGTATGAAGGGTCTCTGAAACACGGCTCCTGGAGGAAACAGCCACTATCATGCAAAGCCACTGAATGTGTAAACCGTTTAACAACAGCTAGAGAGACAGAAAAGACAAGAATTCTGCTGATACAACACAGAAATCACACGTTTACAATGTTTCATTTAAATAAACTGAAAGATGTGCTTCTATCTGAGGGGATAGAAAACATAGAAACAACTACAAAAACAACAACATATAATTGGTCCAATGTCTGTCAAAATTTGCTTTGTTTTGAAACAGAATAACACAACCATACAGCAATACATTGGTGTTTCTAGAGCCCCTTACAAAACCGTAACAGTCATGGATGAACCTGCCTGAGATTGTGAATGTGTTAGAAAACAGGCATAATCTCGTCCAGCGTGAAGCGTTTCTGTGGCAGGTGTGTCGTTGTGTCATTCATCAGTCTGGTGGAGGTCAGCGTCCCCTCTGGCCGGGTAGATGCAGTGATGTCTCGCAGCGTTCTTGTGGTTGGATTAATTTGGTCTCATTGTTCGTCAGCAGCACTGGTACCTCGGACCTGACCGCTTTTACGAAGCTGAGAAAGCAAAAAAAGACATTAACTTTCTGCAACTTACAAGAACATTAATTTCTGAAGTAAACAAAATACTTAAAAAAACAAAACATTACACAGAACTAAACCAGGCATGACACAAATGAAAAGAATCAATCTCTCAATCTCTCTCATCAGTTTTGCTCCTGTTAACATGACAAGGTATGTAACAGACTGTAAGACAAGAGCAAAATTTTACAAAAAGCTACAAAAAAGTTGTATCATGCCTGGTTAGATAATGCAGAAGCTTATTTTTAATGCACTCATACAAATGCATGCATGCTGAAATCACTGTGCAGAAACACACACACACACACACACTCTGAAAAATCAAAAAACACAGAAGGTGGTGATTAGAAACCAAGAACACAACAAAGAGGACAAATGGAGCGATGTAGAAAAATGTTGAGGAAAAAAAAAGTTGGGCAGAGACGCCTGGAAAGAGCGTCGGAGGAGAACCTCGTCTGTTCCAGAACGTTCCGCACAGAGCCAAGCACAGAGGGAGGGAGAACACAAATGTGAAGCGGCTGGGCTCCAATCGCTGAATTCCTCTCTAGTCTATAAAATGAACTCAATAACCGCTTCAATAAACTACAGAGACGGTTGCAAAGATCAACAGAAGATTCAGGCTACTTGAAAGATGTCCAATGAAAGAACGACACATGAAATACAAAAAAAATAACTTAACGAATAAAAATTTCATGAAATGTTATGTAATCATTTGATTTACTATAAAACGGGCAGTTGACACCAGCGATATCTGACATCATAATGTACATATTTAAATATACATGAAAGAGTTTAACAACATTCGACCTGTTCCTCACACAACACTGTTGTCATGACACGCTTATGTTGTGTGTTAAAGAACAGTGTACAAATTCTGCAAAACATCTCATGTTGCACAGAAGAAAATCATACTGGCACAACATGAGGGAATAAATGACCATTTTTCATTCTGGGTGTACTATCCCTTTAAGATTTGAGTCTGGAAATGTGGTGGATTGTGTAAACATCACAGATTTCCTCCACTGAGAGCAAAAATCAACAGCTGTTGGCCACCACACTTCTTTAAAACAGCGAGCCAATTTATCCCTGCCCAAAAAAAGCTCTTTTACCTTTCAACTGCAGCCTAAACCCATTAGACCTATCAGATGAGCCCGTTTCAAAACGACTAACACCTGCTTTTCATTTGTGCTGTTGAGGCGCAATTTTCCTCTGGCCAGAGTGAGCGCTGCCGAGCGGTTCAGCCAGGAGTTTGCCTGAAATGACTAACAGTTTAACTCCGGTTACATTTGTCCACACGTCAGCTGGGAGGAGATCGATCGGGTTAGTTAGTTGTGGTTAGCTGAAATGAGCAGAGTGAAGTGATGGGTTAGTGTGCGGTCACTACAACGAGAACAGAAAGAAGAAACGGCCAGGCGACTAGTTCTCCTGTGGCGGAACTTACGAATCTGTCACACGGTACTATAAAGATCAGGTTAGTCCTCAGCAGCCGTGGTTCCTCGCACAATTCCCTTCTGACGCATCTACAAACAGAACATGAGGTTAAACACAAACTCAACACTCGCTGGTGTCCACCTGCAAAACATCAGAGCAGCCAAGCAGAAATATACAAGTTACAATCCACAAGAACAAAAAAACTCAATTATACGATGGTGAAACATGACCCAGACTGAACACGGCTTATTACAGTCAGCGCTGAGGAACTGAAGGGGTTAACAGTGACATCATCACTGCAAACCTTTAGCATTTCCATAAAAGGTTTAAAAAAAGACAAATCTTGGAACTTTTTTCTTCAGATCAGCAAAGCCAAAGTAAATGTGATTCGTCAAATATTAGTCCAAAAACATACTTTCTGCTTGGCAACCATACAGCAGCGTAAAAAACTGTTTTAAATATATGTTTAACTGCTTCTTGTGCCTGTTTTCTGAATGCCAACTGAAGACAATAACAAATGCTGATGAACTAGTTTAGGGAAAGGTTTGTAAAGTGTAAAAACTTGTAATCTGACTGATAGGTTGACACGTGAGGAATCACTTTATTAGTCTTTGCTAACCGAGCTGCAAAATAAAAGTAATAAGTGAGTTCGCCTGCGGGATTTGGAGGAGAGCGGACGGATCGATATTTCTCAGGCACAGAGGAGTTTGTGGTTTTTGTTGGCTGTGCGCTGAAAGCGTCCACAGAGCGTGTCGGGGTTTGGAAGAGCTGCATGCAGTTGGATCATCACATTCACTGGGTAAAGGAAAGAAATCGGGCCAAACTCTGTACACTTCAGCTGGGACGCATTCAACACAAACAGCACTGAAAATAAAACCAGTGCACAGCCACAAGTGACCTGTGGAAAAACTCTCAATAACAGCTGAATTCTGCCTCTTCTGCTCTGTTGTCACATAATGACTCCTGTGGCTGATATCACAGGTGCTAAAGCTTTAATTCTGCTGTTAAATGCCTGCCGTGACGCTGTAAACCCTGAACAGTACTGGATTATATCCGAGTCCAGTGTGTCCACAACTACTGTCTGAACCGCTTCTGACATGTTTCAAAAATGACTGTAAAGTTTCAATACAATCCAACAACCTGTGCTTACGACTGAAGTGTAAATTCTTTTATTTAAATGAAATATTTTCTGCTACAACAATTTTATATGCAGACTGTTGCAACAATTATTGCAAACAATTATTGTATTTTCCATTTGATGCCGTCAGTGGCACAGAAACACACAGTTTCAAACACACTCCAGTTTCAAACACAGAACAGGCCTGTTCTGTGTTTGAACAGCAGTTACAGTAGGAGACCTCAGAACAGTGATGAATGTGTGCTCACCTCCTCCAGCTCCCTCTGCGTCTCCTCCTCCATCCGACGGATGTCCTCCATGCTGAGCTCCACCCAGCTGTCCATCCAGCAGAAGAGCTGACGGTGGAAGTTGGTGAAAATTCTCTTCTCCTGCTGTGGATGAAGAGGAACATGAGATCTGTCTGTAAGTCACATACAGGGTAAAACAAAGCATTGTGGGAAGCAAGAGATCATGCAAACTCCTTTAGTCTTCACCTTGTGGATGAAGTTTTCTACTTTGGTTTGGAGACCCCACCACTTGAAATTGACAGTGACTAATTTGTACGCACACATCCGAGCGGCGTCTGGCTTAGCCAGCAGCTCTTTCTGTTCAGACACAAACACAAACGGTTTTTACAGGAAACAGGACTGAGAACTGAAGATCTGAGTAGATGGACAGCTGCAGTGAGCCCTCTCACCTTCCAGTCTGCTCCTAAAGGCCCTCTGCCTGTTTTCTCTGAATGGAAGAGCGCTGGGTCTTCATCCTGTTTATAGTCCTAACACACATCAGAGAGGATGAGTCAGGATCTACTGCAAGTCACCACCCTTCACTGTCAGAACCTCAGCGCTGAGAACATACGGTCAGAGGAGTTAACCTCTACCAGTTATCCACTTAACTAATTAAAGGCATGAAGGACAAATGAGAACAGCAGGTACTTCAGGATGAGGGATGAAGAGAGGAGGAGCGTTTAACACTGACTGATTCTCTGGTTCTGGTGAACACACGGCACCACTGAACTCCAGTCAAACCGCTCTGGCACAATGCCAGAATAAAGTCGCATGGAAATGCAGGAGAACATTTGGATTTATTCAAAGCAGCTGATGTCAGACAGTGGGCGTGTCTTCTGGTGGACAATACCAGCAGCTAGTTTGCAGCTGAAGACATTAATGCAGAGCAATAAAACGTCATCTTAACCGGTGTGTGCAGCTTATAGCCAGGAGAGGTTTAAGTGTCCTTATTAGTGTGCGTTTAGTAGCTGATGGAACAGAGATAAAGACGTCTAGGTAAGATGATCAACCATGAGAAATGTAGGTTAGAAGGGCAACTATCCACTGATATCACATCACCCTAATCCAGTATTACATAACAGGTGCAATCATGACTGAATCACAAGCTTCTAGTTCTAATATTACCCACAATCCCTTGCGCTACAAAACAAAGGAATTTTAAAAGTTCTGTTTCCAGCTGCAGACAGTTACATCTATAAAGTATTTCCAACAGTATCACAGCAATCAAACTAATCCAAACTTGGAGATCAAATAGACTCGGGTCACCACCAAAACCTCTAATGTGAACACCCTGATGTATTTGCATCAAAAGGACAGCTTACGCAAATTACATCTGAGAGAGGCTAAACATTCAGAGCTGCACGGAATCACTGCAGCAGAGAGTCTGAGAACTCAGCTTTAAGGATACAGAGAGAAACACGATCACAGATCTGAGTGTTTACACTGAATGATGTAGAGCTGAACTCACTCCAGGTTCCACTTGAGAGCGATCGGCTATATCAATGTGAACGACCTCCACCGCCTTCCACGAGTTGGGATCCAGCTCATGTACCTGACAGCAATCACATCACATCAGCTTATAACATCTCACTCACATTACAGAAGAAAACATCTCACTCACGTTCTCCATCGAGCCCATATCAGGCTTGTGCCACGTTTCAATTTTAATCATGAAATCATCTTTCATGTACTCGTTCTGCAACAAGAGAGAGACGGTTGCATTCAGTGCTGCATCACAAACAGGACAAATGACATCAGATTGCAGTTGGGTGTTGAACTGCGGTGCATTTAATGCATAAACTTTAGCTGTAAGCTAATGAAAACACAACAGGTTAGTTTACACTGGTTACATATCTAACACTTCTTTATATTATACAGACTGCGTTTAAAACTAAGACAAATAGACACTCAAAACACAAATCAACTTTAACAGGTTCATTAATGGACAAACATTTACAGATAAACCATGCAGTGGAAGTTTAGTGTAGACTAGTTCTAATAAACATAAGGAAAGCTAGTTTTGTACTTACAGTGACAACTGAAGAGAACGGAGCAGCATGCAAAAATAAAAGAGAAACATAATAATCAGGTGAGACAGAAAACATTTACACATTAATACAGACCAAGGTAAACGTTAGGCCTGAAACATACCTCACGCAAGTACATCTCCACTCCAAAATGTCAACACAAGCACGCAATATTTTCTAGACACACTAATGTGAGACGCTGTATCTTCAAGCAAACCAGTTAAAGTTTGTTGACTGTTAGCGTGTTCATAGCTAGCAAGCTGAATAACAGAGTTAAACAGTTTCTTCACTGAACACAGTGATTTATGAACACGTTACAGCACCTTCAACGTGTTGGTCGATCGTTTATGTCTGATTCCTTGCTGCCAGTATATTTCCAGCCTAACACTAACATAAAACTCCTCACACAAACTTCATCCAAGAATCAACAAACCCTCACAGTTACACATGATGTCTGTGTCAGTATCAGATGTGTTACATATTGTTTGTAGTGTGATGTTTACGGAGCAGAACCATGTTCCACTCACTGGTGCGGCAGTACGGATACGCATTCCACGCTTTCTCATGGAAAACTAGAGCCCCCTCTGGTGCGATCATCTTCACGAAACCTGGAACCTTACTGAACAAACACACATCCTCACAGTGAAACACTTCCTGATGGTACAGGTGGCACTGGTGTGTGTGTGTGTGTGTGTGGCTGATGGCGTCTCACCTCTTTAAGTGGTAGATCTTGTGTGTGTACTGTCCTCTCTCTCCATCTTTCTCGTACGGTTCATTCTTCAGCACCTCGATTCCCTCACCGCCGCCCGTCTCGTTCTTACTGGCTTCAGCCACCGAGAACAACTGCCCCACCTGATACTGCAGCACACACACACACACACATGCACACACACACACATACACACACATACACACAAACACACGCACACGTCAACCCATCAGTACTGCAGCTCACAAACGCTCCCTGAGATGATCCGTGTTCTGCATGCAGGAATACAGAGTTTCTCAGGACCAGAGCGGTTTATGACTGTATAAAGCTGTCAGTACATCAGACACACTGTGTGCCTGTCAGGACAGGTAAGAGAAATGAAACCTGTACTCACTTCTTCCACTGAACAGGGCAAAGCCACACGACTGCAAAAACACAACAACAATCCCATCAGCTCACATTCAACACTTAATGTTCAGTCTGCATCCTGAACACAATATAACACCGTCAACCTGATATATCACATAAACACACACATATATAAAACCATTTAAATGTTTGCTCCACAATGTTTCTGTATTACTATGTTTGAAACACATATAATATAATAACTGTATAAACCAGTTAAACCAGTAACTACTACAGTGTGAACACACTTCTGTACTGACAGTCCCTGTCACTGCATTTGCATTCTGGCAAATCTTCAGCGTTTCTTCACGGAAACTTGAACTGCTTCACAAATACATGAACATTTGATGTGACAATGAACTAAACCTCACGGGCTCCGTGTTCATCTGAGAGACACAGGCAGCAAAGATCCGGATCCACAGAGCCTTTATCTACTAAACCCCCAGAGATACTGGCTGCAGGTCTGAGGGAATCTCACAAGATTCACACAAGATGCTGTCAGTTATATGTCAGAAACTAAACGAGCTGCACGAGTCCAAACAGATGAAGATGATTTTAACTCTTTTACTGACCGACCAACAGTTGATCAACTTTCAGGTTTACTGTCATAAGAACAGTATCTGATTCAGCTTTAACGTGTCGGTGAACTGGATCACGTTTAAAGCAGCACTGGAAGTCACATACGAGGTTATGTTCGGGTGTCATTAATCCTGAAAGCTAACACGCTAACACGCTAACAGCCCCATTGAGAGTGAATGGAGACCGGGCGCTAATGCTAATGCTGATGCTGGGCCCGTCTCGTGAACGCGCACGATCACCGCAAACTCTCACTAACATGAAACGAAACTTTAACATGACATTAAAGACTGAAGGAATAAGAAGAAATAAACACTCACTACTCTTTGACGAGCACCATCTCTCCACCGGTACCGAACCTGCAGACGTCAGACGGCGTCGGAACCACGTGACTCCATCCTGCTCCACCTGCGGTTGAGTTTCTGTGACTCTTACCGACTCCAGATCAGCGACGTTTACATCAGTGTTTATGAAAGACGATGTTACCGTTTTATCAGCAGGAGAGAATCAGTCTGGGGTGAAACGTGACGGATTTTATGCTTTTCTTACACTGAAAACAGCAACAGCACAAAAGTTCATTAAACTTTTTTATTGAGCCCATTTTACTGAGGAATGACTGAGAAATGTTGGGATGAGAATCCATGTGTGTCTGCTGTCAGTACAGCCACCGTTCTCAATAAAACATGACTGGATTCTTTAACAATATGAAAACATTTAATACTGATTGCAAAACATTGATTTAATTTACAAAACAAACAGCTATAATAACTGTTACAGCCATAATAACAATAAACAATAATTATATTAATAAAAATGAAACCATGAAAACAAAAGAAATAAACCAGTCAAAGCTGCATTATCTCCACAACACAAACAGCGAGCGTCACTTTAAATACCATTGTGGTATAATCTTGTTTTATCTGACATGCCCTGCACAGGTCTCAGATCAGTCTGCATATATAAACACACATTACAGTCTGTGGAAGAACAATGAAGCAGAAACTCTCTCTGCACAGAATGAAACTTTAGCCAGATTGAGGATCCAAGGAATGTGAACTTTCTCTTTCAGACTGTCCTTCAGTTACTCAGAGTTAAATATAAATAAATAAAAATAAACATCTCAACATTTAGATGAGGGAAAAAACCTTCCGGGTGACAAGAACTTGTATCCATTTCCTGTGGGCAGTCGGACGGGGTGGGATGCAGGACCGCTCCCGGTGGATGATGCTGGAGAAGGTGTGACCCTCTTGGGGTCAAACTTGCGATGGCCACTGTGCAAATTTCTGGAGCTCTGCTCAAGTGTTTGGAGCCCAAAGTCCTGCAGTTCATGGCTGGCTGTATCCTGGCCTGTCACAGCATGGCGGGGTGAGAGGTTAAGGAGACCCAGAACGTCTCGTTTGGCAGTGCTCAGTTTTCCACCACGCAGCGGCCGCATCGGTACAGAGTGATGCTGCTGCGCTGTGTTGGCCCAGAAGGTCTTAAGATTGTGGATGGCTTGAACCTTTTCATCAATAGCAGCCAGTTTCAGACGGTCTATATCCAGAGCGTCAGCCGGGCTGGAGCGTGTCGAGCCGGTGGAGGAGTAGGACAGGGCAGGCGAAGGCACGCTGCTGGCGGGTGACTGGTGGCCAGAACTGGGTGAGATGTTGCTAGGTGACCGTGAGATGTGGCCGCTGTAGGGAGAGCTGGGGTACTTGAGTTTAAACTGGGCGTGACTGTCAGAGCTGGGAGATGGTTGACTGCCTTCTTTCAGAGATGCTTCAGAGGTGGCTGGGCTGTTGTAGCCTGAACTCACCTTCTGGAGCGAGGACGTGCGAGATGGCGGCTTTGGGCGTGTTGGAAGGGGCGGCGACTGGGCTTTGATGCTTGTTCTGCTGCTGGGGCGACTGAAAGCACTCGTCTCTGAGGAACGGAATGCAGACCCGCCTGTGGGTGTTGATGGACCTCCGCTGCTCAATCCTTCCCCCGAGGGGGGGTTTCCAATAATGCTCCTCTGCAGGGTCTCAACGGCACGCATGTGGGTGTGCGTTTCTTCCAGAATCTTCTGAGCAAGCTCCTGCGGATCGAGAGAAGCGCCGGGCGTGCGCTCCTCCTGGGATTTCACAGTGCTATCAGTCTCTGTGCTGGACTGATCGGACTCGCCCGTGTCTGAGCTGCTTGGCTTTCCGACCTTCTGGAGTGGGGAGTTTGGACTAGGCACCAGGGTTGCTTTCACAGGTGATGTTGGGGTGCTGACGCTTCCCCTTGTGGACATGGAGGTGTAACCCCTGCCCGCGTCTCTGTGGTTGGAGGGCCGGGGGAGCGTGTCGCACTGGTTACCCAGAGGTTCACTGCTGATGATGCTGTAACCTTCATACTCATCATCCTCATGACCTCTGGTGGTTCCGTGTGGAGATGATCGACTGCGGGGCACAGCTGTGTGTCGATGCGATGCATACAGCCCGGCTCCGCCTCTTTGGCGCTCCAGTTCCTGTTGGCGCGAGCGCTGGCTGATGACCTCAGAGGCGGCGTCAGGTCGGCTCAGGAAGCTCATGGAGGACGCGATGGAGCTTAGGCTGTAGACGGAGATGGCGTCTGAGGCCAGGCTGTCGGGGCACGGAGGGGAGAAGGGGGCGTTGGGGTGGCCCGGCGGCAGCGGATGGGACACAGACTGAGCTGAAGCCAGAGACTCCAGTGAAGACGAGCTGTCCAGACTCAGACGTTTGGGCAGTTCAGTGGAGTCTGAGGAGAAACATCACATTTTAACATTAGACCTGATAACTGATTAGAAATTACAAATCTACACGTTCTGGTTTTTATTATTTTATTTTAATTACTCTGCTGAAAAAGTCAATAATGCATCTCTTCAATATTTGCATTTATCTTAAACACCCATATAAGATCCACGCAGCACTCACCAAACAGGGCCAGCAGAGACTGCAGGGCGAAATGCATGGAGCGACGATTCGCCTGCTTTCCTGTCTTCAGAATGACCTCCTCCTGTCCCACCTCACACAGATCAAACCCTGAGAGAGAGAGAGAGAGAGAGAGAGAGACACTGTCAGAGAGGTATGATAAGCAGGGAGACTCGTGTGTGACAGATGTTCTTACCCAGAGCAGCCAGGAACTCATGACAGCCCGGGAGTCTCCAGAGCTGAACGCTGATGGACACCTGAACAGGTGAGAGGGAGAAATCCGTCTCTTTCTCTCCTGACTGCAGCTGCACCAAAACCTGATGAAGCTGCACAAAACACACATAAATCATACAGAATCATTTACAAATTTACCAACATTAAAAAATTACATGTACGCATGTTTGCTTTAGTTTGCAATAGTGTGTTAGTTCAATTATTGGAAGCACAGATACTTAATACTAGTTAAAATCTTAACTTACCATCCCCACTACATTTTTAACAGCCTTTAAGGGTAAGTTTAGGAAAAGAGAAAGAAAGAAAGTTTAGAATAAAACGTTAACATGAAACACCACCACACAGAAGTGGAAACGTCAGCTCATGACTGATCTCAGATCAGATGCACAAGAGCAGTTTGTTTGTTGAGCGTGTGCTGTGTGCTGTGTGCTGTGTGTTGTGACATCATTCTCACCCGGTTAATGAGCGGCTCTCCAGTTTCTGATGCTGTTATCATTTTACACAAGGCCTGCAGGGCTGGTGGAGGCAAACCTACAAATGCACACCATCAGTTACACACCTACAAACACACACTCCATCAATTACACACCCACAAACACACACCATCAGTTACACACCCACAAACACACTCCATCAGTTACACACCTACAAACACACACTCCATCAGTTACACACCTACAAACACACACTCCAATTACACACCCACAAACACACACTCCATCAGTTACACACCCACAAACACACACCATCAGTTACACACCCACAAACACACACCATCAGAAAATATAGAACTATATAACAACAGTTACACATATAGCCAGATGAATTATTTGTACATCAGTTTATGTGTTAATGTTGTGTTTGTCTGTTTGACTGTGTTGTACCCAGCAGTGACTGTAGGATGGTACTGCACTGTTGTAATCGGTCTCCCGGGTCTGCAGTAGGGAAGAACACAGCCGCAGGAAGTCCGGTTCCAGCCGAGTCCAGTCTGAAGCCCACCGCCGTGAGCAGAGCCTGCCAGCCCGGCACTCCCCCCACCTTATTCTCCACACTCTGCTGAGACGTGTACATGGAGTTCCTCTGAGCGCTCTGAATGCGCTGCAGCGATTTCTCCACCTGAGGGAGCCGGTGAGACACAGATAAACAACATGATGAGAAACACGAGAAATGTTGTGAAAAGGTTTAATTACAGCTGTAACACGTAACGTTCACCTCTTCATCTCCAGGTTATTTGACTTACTCTTTATACATGTTAAAGTCAAATGTAGCCAAATTTCCCAGGAAATGACACCAGACATCAAACTATGAATGATTCATATAAACTATAAATATAAGACTGCGTCATATTTGCTCAATAACTGATTTCTGTTTATTTTTACCAAACAGTTTAGATACAGATTTTTGTTGTTTTCTGACAACAGCAGAAGTGTATTATATGTTTTCATACTGACATCTGTGTGAAAATGTGTCTTCAGTTTTAAAACAAATAACAGCTTTGGCATTTTTAGTGTTTTTTATTTTATCTTTGGGTCTTTTATTCATTTTAGTTTCAGACATTAGTTGAGGAACCTGCAGCTGTAGTGTTAACGGTCACATGACTTCACTGTAAGTTAAACGCGTCAGTCTGATGCAAACATGCTGTGCGTCTCACCAGGTGTAGCAGGACCCTCAGGGCGTCTCGGCTTTTATCTGGGTGCTGCAGGATCTCAGCCAGAGCCTGACCAATCAGAGACGACGGGCTGTTCAGCTTCACATCACTGCCAATCAGCATGAAGCCTGGAGACACACACACACTGAGCTGTTTTAATATGTGACAGTCT
>JBAJNP010012106.1:0-13846 GCA_036877545.1 Yasuhikotakia modesta | reverse complement strand
GCGCGTCTTATTAGACAATCAGTTTCAGCGCCTTGCCAGTCCACTACCCACAATTCCACAGCTGCACAGGGACTTTCCCGATGAAAGAATGTAGAATCTGAGTATGTGGTTGTCTATTAAGATATGTAAATTTGTAATCTCTCAAAGCCCTGCTTTCACACCATAGCTTTTTCTTTCTCTCTCTCTCTCACCCACACTGTCTCTCTCTCTTTCTCTCTCCTGTTCTTTGCCTCTCATGTCAACAGCAGTATTATAGTGATTTGTGTAGTGTATTTCAGAACTGTCTTTTGAGAGCAGAGCTCATTGTTAATTAGAATCTTGGTGGATGAACAAAGCAAGATGTCAGACTGTAATTAGTACACGCACAAACATATTCCAACACACACACACACACACACTCTCAACGCAGCTATTCAGAAACACTTTATGCACATCAACACATAAAATGCAATTATATTGCTGCCAATCACGTTTTGTCACCATCATCTTCGGAACATGATGGATCTACACGTTTCTTTCTGCGCGTTTCATCTTCTGCTGTAGATGTTCCTCAGTTCCTACTGGACCTCAGAATGTTTACAGGCTGGACAAATTCAATTTCCCAAAAATTAAAAATGAACCAGATATGTTCACAGAATGTTATATACATTGATTGTTCACAGAATGTTGGCTAACGTTCTCTCGAAGTTTCCTTCGAAGTTATATCATGTATTTCAAAAGCATTACTCCTAAGTTTTTAGTGGACTAGTACCGTATAATTGAGTACAGTACAGTACAGTAGGGTACAGTACAGGACAAGTATTGTATATACTGCTCAGAACAAAACTAAAATTTATGGAACAGAGGACAGGTTTATTTTATGGTTGGCCATGAGCGGTTATATGAATGTTGTTTTTCTTAAACATTTGATTTGTGTTTTTGATCACACAATGATCAAATATTTGAAATGAGTTTGTATATAAGTAATAAATGCATTGCTGCTAAATGATTGTAGGTGACTGTCGTACTAAAAGAGACCTGGATATTTTCCTAAACATACTTTATATATTTTATCTCGTTAACCATTAACATTTTATTGCAATTTTAAAACCTGTATCAAATCTCCATTTCTATTCCATTTTTCCTCCCTCACTCTCCGCCGCGGGTCTTATAGGTGCCAGACGGAACGACATTTAATCGGCTGAATCGAGCTTTCATATCTATTACAAAAATCAAATAATGCACCATGATTTACTCCCCCTAGCAACCAAGGAGCAGAGCCATAGCAACCGGCATAGCCTGAGGCGTTAGGTTTAATCAGGTTGAAAATATTTCAATTATTGTGTTGGTTTTGAGCGTGTGTGTGTGTGTGTGTGTGTGTGTGTGTGTGTGTGTGTGTGTGTGACCTAACTTGGGATCATTTTTGATTTAACAGGTAGAAGGAATCGTGTGGAAACGGAAATAAAAGTGTGTTTGCCTGTTGGATTGGTGACATTTGATTCTTGGTGTTTCTGACACAATCTGTGGACAAAACATCAGATGTTTTCCAGGTGATTCTAAATCAGTGAACTCTCTCTCTCTCTCTCTCTCCACCTGTTTATCCCTCTGTCTCTGTCTTTGTCTTTCACTCTCTTTGTTGTTTAGTGTTAAATATTCACGTAACTCGTTCACAGTCTGCGAAGATGCATCAGCTCCTATTTAGCACTCCAGTGTTTAGGGAAATACCATCCAAAACCTGGAAACCTTTAGGGACCAAACACACCTCACAAAGATAACGCATGTAAGATGTGTGAGGACGCGTGTGTGTGTGTCGCTGTGTGTGTCGCTGTGTGTGTCGCTGTGTGTGTCGCTGTGTGTGTCGCTGTGTGTGTCGCTGTGTGTGTCGCTGTGTGTGCGGGAGTGAAACAGTGTGATGTCTTTGCTAGGCTGCACACTAAATGAGCTATAGCTGTTATTACTGTGTGTGCTCAACCAAGCTGCCCGGGCAGAGTTCAACCTAACATTAGTCACGCCTAATACTGCCAACCACTGGACTGCTTTGTCTGTAAGGCCCATAGTGCTACTGGTTTCATATAGCTATTAGCATACACAAATGTTAACAATTATAACATTCAAAATATAATATTTAAAGAAAATAATCATGTGAATATTATTTTGTTAAAACTTTTATAAGATAATTAAAGAGTAAACATTAAGTGCTTTGCAGATTTGTATTTGCACTAGAAGACGTGTTTCTATTGGCTGATCAACATGTCCGTCACACCACTGGACCAATAGCTGTGTCTGTACAGAACACAACACATTTCTGTCCTTTAATACGTGATTTTGAATAAAAATAATACAATTAAACAGCAAAATTATTCACTTGTAGATTGTACTGCGTGCATGTGAAATGAAATCATATTTATCACATATTTATCATGAGAGGTTTATTAGTGACTACAGGTTAATTAATTTGTTTTTTACATGGGTAATTAATACTAATGACTTCATTAGACTAGGAGTCATTAATTCATGCAGTAGTCATTACTTATTTAATATAGTTAGTGAATCAAGCGCACAGCATTTCACGTGTCTTAACATCATTTTATCCTCATCATTTCCTGAGCTTTACGTTCAACATCATCATGACAGTTATTAGTTTTTAAATAGGTGCTATTTTTGGCATTTTCATAAAGCTGAAAAAACCAAGAAATTATAAAATTAACACTCGCTGAATATTCATAAGATCACTAATCTTTAACATCGTGTTTAAGGTGTAAAGTCCTCTTCAGTAACCGGGACTGAACTGACTGTAATTTATGAGCTATCAAACACAGTATGTTGTGGTACTTCACTAATAGTGACTAATAGTGTTTATATGGGGTTAACAGTTTTGAATTTGGCTAAATAACTGAAATGTTTGTTGTATTTATTATTAACTTGTTTATTTGTCAGCTAGTAACAGCTGTATTATAGCAGTATTATAGTCTCAAATGGTTACTGAATATGTTTATTATTATTTTGTGTTATTTCTTCTATATAAATGATTGTTGCTTGTCAGTGGAGTTCTGGTGCTGTTCGTCTACAACCGCTGAGGAGACTGAAGGGTTAGCGGTGGTTGTGTGAGACAGTCTCACATCAAATCCTTAGTAATTGCAGGAGGTCTGTGGCCAATGACTCGCACCACAGCAAACGAAAACCGAAATTTTCCTGTGAAACACTGGAAACAATGGACACAATTTAATTTAGCGTATGAGCTATTCTGGATTAAAACCCATTATATCTTGTGGACGTGCCAGTGTGTGTGTGTGTGTGTGCCAGTGTGTGTGTGTGTGTGTGCACTGTTTTTCATAGTTCTGCTTAAATAAATTATAAGGTAGTTAATTGTTTACATTAGCAAATGCTTTAGTTTCAGTTTTGAGTGAAATGTGAGAATTTAATTTCAGTTTACTATAACATGGATTTGGGACAATTTAATATGTAATTTAATATCTTAGACATATTGTAAGCCATTGATTTTTAACTCCGCTCTTTTCTAAATGAATGGTGATGCATTGATAAACGTCAGACATATACGTCAGATAAACATCTCACACGCTTTGTAGATGTTTCTCCAACTGCTCTGGACAGGTGTGACTCCATTTTCACCTTTCTAAAACCCAGACCATTCACTCCTACAGACACATTTGTAGTCAAAATGAGTCAAATATTTATAGAACCTGATTTCACTTGCAAATGTTTCCACGTGTTTGCGGCTTAGACGCATGTTCTCAAATATTGGCACGACATTTACACTAATTCTCCTCAAAACAAAAGATTTCACCACCTTCAGTCACTTTACATGTTACCTGCCCTCCATTAATCATACACACCTGTGGGTCTGATATCTCATTCTAGTGCTGCTGAGTCTCTCTCTCTCTCTGTCTCTCTCTCTCAACAGATGCTTGACTCATCTCTCCCTGCTGGTACTGGCAGGCCTCGGTGTGGCCAGGGGGTCAATGCAGTCCAACCCAAAGTAAATAATTAGTGATACTGGCTGGAGCTCTTTGTCTGTGTACATGTGTGTGTGTGTGTGTGTGTGTGTGTGTGTGTGTCTTAATTTGGCTAAAGCTTGCGGCCGCGAAGAGAGATGTCATTATTTACGCCAGATTATGGTTGCCGGGTGCTACCAAGGGAGTCTGTTGCCCATTCCACCGGAAAGCGAGTTTAAGCTGTTTATTTACCATTCCTTGCGAGCGTATGTGTGTGTGCACGGAGGCTGGCGTTTTTAATATGCCTCATCCTCCATTTAACAAGCACTTCAGTGCATTTAGAATGAAATTAAAACTAATTAATTGGGTTTAATGTGATTTTTTTTAATCGTTGTTGTTTTTGCTGTATTGGGAATGCCCATTTAACAAGCAGACCTGCCAGTGCTAATTAAAAACAACCTGTAATGAATCTGACGGCACCTTTTATATTTTTTACTCTGTAATATTGCACAATATACCCTCTTTTACTATTCTTAGGTGTTTCCTTTGATAAACAAGTAGAATTCCTCACAGACAGAATTGACAGGATCGGTGGAATGAACAGATTAAATGTATGAATTGATCATTATGACTTTAATTATCATTTATAATTATAATTATGAATTATTACTATTCAGATTATGACTTCATAATTGTTGTAGAAAGCCAGTTAATGCTATACCTCAAGTTTTAGGGAATATTTAATGACATTCATTCTACATCCACCTTTGACCTCAGTCCTGTGACAAATATCTTTTTATAACTTTACAGAAATTCTTACAACTTTGTTGAAGTCAGTCCTGATACGTTTACCCAGTTTTGTTTGACATGTGAATCACGTCTAGATGTTCTGTGCATTATTACGTTCTTGTATCAATATTGAACTAAACCGTAGCATCAAACTTTGTCTCTCTACCGCCATCCCCGTTTAAAGCACATTATCGGAGGTTACGTTCACTGTTCATACGTGTGTCCAGCGTGCATGTGAATATGAATCGTTTCACTCTATGCATTTACTCGTTTGTTTTGTTCCTGCTATTTGTTGCTGCTTAATCCCAGGTCATTACCGACACAATCTCCTGGTGTTAGATGCAAGGTCGGGGGTCCGTGTGGGCATGTGCGTATGTTGGCCCGAACGCCTTGCTCAGTTTTTCCCTGGCATGAAGTAAAGATAGCCCAGGTTCGGCGTGTGCCAATCTGCTCCTTCTCCACGTGCCCCGTGTGCCAACACAGATGAGGCTTCAGCATTAGCTTTTAAAGCCACGTTTGGATTCCAATAGTCAGTTCACCGGATTCATTCAGAGAAAGAGGCACGTATAGGGTTAAGCAGCCCTGTGTGGGATCAATGGGCGAGTAATTCTTTAAACTGGAGATGCTTATAATGAAACACATTCGGTCAGGTGATAATAACAGACTGGAGAACCAAAATCGCTGGTGTGAGGTCGTTACGACACCAGCATGTCCCACACAAAGGCGGGGGTTCATTACAGAACAACTTCCCTCTAAACCAAAAGCCTCTCGTTTCGAAACTTTATCGTTTGATACAAACTGCTTTAATAAACTTCAAGGGTGCGAAAACACACATGCAGCTTGTAGTTTTTATCTTTTCTAGTAACGAGAATCCCATGAAATCGGTTTAAAACGAAACCAAAACTGAACATTTCGATTTATGCTATAAACCTAATAAATATTTGCCATGCATCGCGTCGCGTTAATTCAATTTCTACGATTTAACAGTTATGCCTTTTCCATTAAGCTTCGACACACAAAGCGTTCCCACCATGTCGTTTATTGAATAAATAAAAGCACGCATAGGAAATTAATATAATATTAATATTTCTGCGCGTCTGTTATGTCTGGATTGATGCATTACAGAATTGTTTCACAAAAAGCACGCAGTCTGTTTAAATAATCGCATTTTCCGCTAAGGCAAAGTTGTAATACCTCCGTTTGAACATGGCAGATTTATGGAGCGATTCGACAGAATCATTTTAAACGACACCGTATCTTAGAGACAAATGGGCCGCTTGTGCTCCCTGACATCTGCGCCACTGACGCTCCTACTGACGCTAATCTGCGCTACTGACGCTGTCGGGTTCATTCACGCAGCTCTCGGTTTCTTCTGCTCTCTGTGAAACTAGCGTTCAATGCATAGACCTCCACAAGTTACACGTTTATCCAGTCGTGCACTGACTGGTAGATGAATGCTCTCTTTGGTTGCATGATGTCCAATTAAACAGTAAAGCCGTGCGTGAGCAGATGCGCGCGTGCGCGTCTGTATGCGCGTGTGCGCGGTGATCCTGAATCGATTTGACACCCCGGTATGAAGCGGATCTTATTTTTCACGCCCGTTGCGGGCTGTTGAAATAATCTGGTCTCATTAGAACTGCTCTAATTTATCCAGACTGTCAGTGACCCTGTAGTACCGCGGGTACCGAATCAATCACCGAGCTAAACCTGGGCCCAAAACCTACTTGATTTATCTATCAAATTACCAAGGCCTAAAGACACGACCGAGGAAATTGCGCTAACCCCTCAAGCGCCGTGCGCACCCCATAAAACCACCAGCACCCAGACTTCTGCTCCACAAGCGCTTAATCGCTCCATATAAAGCGACGTTTGAACGCAGGTATAAGTCACATATGAAAACGGGGAGCGAATTTACTGCAAACCTGGACCTGAATGAATGTTTGCGCATGTGATGCAGCCAAAGATGCAGCGCCAGTTACAACTTGCACTCAATGAATTGATCGTTAAATGCATTTTAATGAACGAAAACATGACCTGGAATTAAACGCGAAAATCAGCTGACGTGAACGAAAGTTTATATCAGTGTTAAGTTATTCCTCGTTCATTTCAGGCTGTAAAAACATTACCAAACATTAAAAACGTGACCTTTCCATTAAGATACAAAAACGTTAGTTATTGTGAATGTTCTAAGAGCGTTCAGTGTTTTAAACGTTGTATTAATGTCATTGCAATGAATGTTTATGGGTTTAATTGCGTTATTTGTATTATTGACACTTTTAAACGTTCCACCAGCAACTTACAAATAGCGTTTTATGTGGATTATATATACCTTTAAAGCGTTCTTTTAACGTTACTGCAAGAACGTTTTGATCACTCAACAGAACATTTACGAACGTTCTAGTAACGTTCCCTGTTGGATGCATTTGTCTTTCATAGAGCCGGCTGGGTGTGTTTGAAGACGAACCCGTTGCCCGTTGTCTGTACACGGGTGGCAGCCTCTCCCGGGAGAAAAGAGGAAATGAGATACGGAGATAGAGGCTACGGGAGGTGGTAAATTAGCTGCCTGATCCGCACTCATTGGCGCATACACTTCCCCCATTAACTCGCCCTGACAGCCGCTCTCTCCATCCACCCCCTCTCTCCGCTTCTCCTCCACTCGGATCCCGGGGCACGGCGGCCTTGTAGATTTATCATGCGGAGAAATGAATGTATGATGATCAGTTCAATTGAAAATCAGCAGCCGGCTGTCAATGAGAAGCAACACCTTCGTAATTAGCGGGAGAAATTGCGGCGCGCGGACAGATAATAGCGCAAAAACAATTTGCGCTCCTTCCTTCTTCCTTTATAATGAGTCTCGGGGCTCGTAAGGAAAACTTTGTGCTCCCTAAATCCATAAACCGAGTCAACACGTAAGGCAGGAGGACTGACCAGACGTGAGCTTGTAGCATCATCAATTCATTTAGTGCAAATCAATTCGTTGTTTGTCTTAGTAAATGATGCCCCGGGCGCGCGCATTAGATAATGCTGGTGGTTCAGACGCGCACTGAAATATGCCACTGTAAAAACATCGCCTGTATTTCTCATAAACTCGCTAAAACATTTATGCTCCTCTCTGAAGCAGCACGTGTCCCCCGGAGATGCTTCACTCTCTCATTATTTTTCCTATAAGCTTGGTATCGTGCAGTGCAAACAGCAGTCACCGAAATAAGAAATTATGTAAATGTTATTAAGGCTGCCTAGATGTCATTCAAAGGGTAAAACTCTGGGCCCTGCGTTTACTTTTAATTTATCTGCAAATATAGGGACTCGCTGCGGATGGCCGCAGGACAGCGGCGCTACGTTTGTAATATACTGGCCATTTGCGCAGACTGTGTGTTGGATCCTTAAAACCACCACAGACCCGCGCTAACTCCTCTGTAGTCATTCATCTCCATGATTTCACGATTCCACTTAAGGCCCGCTAATATTTTCCAGTGCATGTGAGTCTATGAGTTTTCGACCCCAGATTGCGCCATTAAAGTAATTGGCCCGCGTGCGCATGCGTGCGCGTGTGAGGGGAGTCAATGGGGGAGAAAAAGAGAGAGGCTGTTCCATTACAGAGCGACACATGATCAATAGGCCGATAAGGTGGGAACATCAATGTACGCGACAGAACAATGAGGGATATCATGGCACATCTATCTTAATATCGCCCTGACAGGCCCGCCTCATGAAAATTCCGCCCCACGAATCACCCAGGCTTGCCACACAATGCGCGCACGCACGCGCGCGTCCAGGCGCGCACGCACGCAGCTGCCCGGGCTATTATTTCCCCATTTCAATCTGACTCGCCAGCCTTTCATGCTAATTCTATTATTGTTGGAAGTTTATGTGATTTCATATCGCTGGAATCGGTAATGTATAATAACCCTTCAGGCTAACAGGGGAAAAAACGTATCCTCCGAGCCGCCACCGGGAAAATAATTACTTTCATATCAAAACTCCGCAGGATCTGACCGGGTCCTGCCGCCCGCGGCGCGAGACCTCATTTCAACCGGAGCTTCTGAATGAATGAATTTGTTAAAGCAATAAACAGGAGGCTGCAGTAAAGCCATAAACCAAACAGACCGCGCGCGCCGAGCTGGGAACACTCTGGGGCAACAAAAGGTCTTTTCTTTCACAATATTTTATTATTATTACTTATCAAAATGTTACATATATAAATATCTCCCATACTTTATCGTTTATACAGCGTTTGAGGATTCGTGTTGTTTTTGTATCCTGCTCGTGAGCAAAACTTGTTCCTTCAAGTGAGCTGTGTTGGACTGGAACAGACGTGAAAGCCAAAATAAAAGCAGACAAACAAACAAATAAAAACGAATTAGTCCACCTGAATAAAGAATATCCGTTTCTGAAAAGTATAAAAACTAATTCAAACAGTCTTGTGTACAAAAATCGTGTCGTGATCAACTTTGGGTTTGTGACAAATCCGCTTGGCTCCGCTACAGGACATGTCAGTCCATGTCAACCTCCTCTCCGTCGGTGTTTGGGTCTTCAGAGCTCCGCGTTTTCTCGTCCGAACTTTGGGACGGGTTGGGCGATCCGTTTTGTCTCTGGGTAGAATTTGAGACCGTGGATTCTGTTGCACATTGTGGCGAATTAGATTCATCAAAACGTCCCGTAAATTTCTCTGAGCTCGTATGTGACGCCTGCGCTGAAGAGTTTGGACTTTGCAGCTCATTGACACTGGTGTCATTTGTAACGTGTCCAGACCCGTCCTGGTTTGGGTTTGAGGTGGAACAGTTGTGACCCGAGTTCTCTGAATCCTGACTCGTTTTCGTCGCTGTCTGTGGCACAATGAAACCTAGCGGTTGCGTAATTGGATATAGGAGAAAATGGCCTTTACCGACCAGCGGTCGCTGCGGCGGTAACTGGGAAAAATCCACGATAGTTTTCCTCCGGGGACTGGAGTCGGCTAGTAAACTCTCCACACTGAATGGGTTGAGTTTCTGGAGAGTGGAGGCTCGTGTGATGTTCCGCGAGGAGTCCGTGGGCTCCGCAGACTCGCTGACAGAACCGGAGCTTCTTTGGTGCCGCAGGTGTTGGTCACACGTATCTGTTGGCTGTCGGTGCGCGTTTGTCGGGGGTCCGCTGAACTGGGCGGATTCGCTGTCCGTGCTTTGCGACACTCCGCTGTCGCTGTCAGATCCGGGCGTGTGGAAGAGGTCGCCGGCTAAAAGCTTGTTCTGGGACTTGAGCAGCTTTCGTTCCTGTTTTCGCTTCTTCTTTTCCAGGCGCTCCAGCTCCCGTCGTGCAATTTCCTCGGGGTCCATCGGTTCTCCGCTGCACGTGGTCGGGTGGGAGTTGTGGGCCGGTCGACCGGGTCCTTTCTTCGTGTTCTCCTTTTTGCGCCATTTTGCTCGCCGGTTTTGGAACCAAACCTAGAACCCAAAAGTTAAAACACGTTCTTACTCAGACTCGTGAGGCTGATGATATTAAATCTTATGTAATAAATAAATATGAACCATAACAGAACGTTTAAATAAATCTGACAAGCAACAGATGAGCCACAATATTTATCACAACATCGTTTAGTAGTGAATTAAATGTAAAATCCTAAAAACACGGAATATAATGTAACCACATGTTTTCATTCATATTTAAACTGTGTTTTATCATTTAATTTAGATTTATTTAAATCTGCAATGTTTTGATACATCAATATAAACACGAACGCCCCCTTGTACCCAAAAACAGCAGCAATTATTATTTTCTGATCATTTCGGAATCGATAAAACATGGTTTTGATATTTTACACATACGACACATAAAACGTGGTGGTCTGAGGTACATTTTACAGGCAAAACCTCAAAAGCCACAGATGCGCTCGTCTTCATTGTCAATTGATTCGGTGTAATGGCTCACTGTCTCAACCGGGTCTGGTTCTGGCGTGGCTAATTTGGGCCTGTTCCCCTGAAGTTCATTTGGGCGCGTGTAAGCGCTGGGACAGATTTGGCCCAAAAGAGGCAGAGAGCAGCCGGCTCGCACCCGGGCCCCTCGCGTGGCGCCCGCCGTCTGTTCAGCGCTGATAACGCAAGAGTCGCGTCCACCAGCGGGATGAGAAACAGACTAACAGAGAGACATCGAGGCTCTACGACAATAGCCGTGTGTGCAGTTAAAATCTGCGAGCGCACGAACCTCACGATAACGCGGACTAATCTTCCTTAAGGAATAACACAAAGCCGAGCTTTCAGCTCCTCGAAGAAGACCGACATCCAGTGTTGAGTTCATACAGGAGAGAAAACGCAAACAAAGGCGGCACGTCCGAAGCTTAGCAGTATTTTGTACATCAGTTTTAACCCACTGGCCTGGTTTCATTTTGTGAGAGATTCCCTGTGTGTAATACAACAAAATAAACGCGCAAATATATATAAATGACAAGCCTGCCTAAATCTAATATAACCAATTCTAACGAAAATGTGTCTGAATGTAATGTGAACGTTTTATTAAACCCTTTATAAAAGTCTTTATTTATATATGCATTTAAAGCTAAACCAGTGATGAATTAATCTGAATTAATTGTTGGAATCTGTTAATATTAGTATTAGTTATTATTAATTGTTTCAATTGAACGATTAATTGTATTTTAACATTAACATTAGTAACAACAGCCTATCACTCACTCACTCACTCACTCACTCACTCACTCACTCACGTGGTAAAATGTTATTTCAAACTTTTCCTTTGAAATCTTCAGCCTAACTAGTTTTAGTACAGTAGTTTTAAAGCAGCATTTTAAACCTGATCAGTAAATCCTGTCCGTCATAAGAAAAATAAAAGCAACATTTTGCTCTGACCCGAAAACACGGTTCTTTACCTGAACACGTGACTCCACAAGGTCCAGCCGCAGCGCCAGAGCCTCGCGCATGAACACGTCCGGATAATGGCTTTCGTTGAACGCTTTCTCCAGTTCCTCCAGCTGCCAGCCCGTAAAATTTGTACGCGTTCGCCTTCGTTTACAACCGGGACTTTCCTTGTCCGGGTCTCCGGCATCTACAACCACAGAGTGTGTGAGGACATGCGCGTGCCAACCTCAGCATACACACACACACACACACACACACACGAACACTTGCAGTTTGTAAATACAGTATTTTGTTGATATAAACCACAGGCAACTGCAATTTTATAGGATCTTAAATGTAAAATAAAACTCTGGTTTAAAATATTTCTCAACCATGATTATCTGATTTAATAGTAACTAAATAACTATTGAATGTGTTTTTACTGTTATTATTAATGTGCAAATGACTGTTTTTAGCTTAAAAGAAACTATGAAACAACGGCTTTACAATTGTTATATTTTACATGAATTGTTAGCATCGTTTGTAGTTTATAAATGTACTTGTTTTATTTTTACAGAGTCTAGATTCACACAGACCGATTTTAGCACCAGAACTCAGGATTTAAGACTTTAAACTCACAAAATAATGTGTGGTTATAAAATCGTGACATTTTTATTATCGGTGCGTAAAAACACTTAGTGCTCAATAAAATGTGAGAAGGCGAGCTGTCATTTCTAACTGGGCAGTGCGTAATTTTAGGGGAAAGGCCTCGTTTAACTTGTTTATTTTATTATCAGATAATAACAATACAATTTACAATTGCAATACTTTCTACAGTAGACAGCATGGTCTATTTGTAAATATGTAAAGCTATGAAAGACAGAAAGCGAATGATCGTTGCCTTACCGCTGAGTTTATACTGACTCTCCCCGTTAACGCGACAACCAGATCCGAGCAACGGGTTGGAGTTTGTTACGGACGCCGAGCACGATCCGTTAAGTAATCCGTCAATGGAAAACGGTACAGCGGCCGCCGACTGCAGCTGGTGTCCGGCGAGATCGTAAACATGGTGGTGACCAAGGTGGTAAGGAAAACCCATCCCGACCATGCCCCCCAAAGAGCCTCCAAACTGGGCATGAGGATGTTCGAGAATCCGGCTGTCCATCATTGCATCTCCGGATCAGGAAAGCGTTCGTCTGGCACACAAGTTCCAACTCAGAGCGCGTGGAGCAGCCGTGGACCGGTACGCGTGGACATGCTTTGCGCTCCCGAGTGAGAAGTAAAGAAACCAAGGAAGGCGTGAAGGTTTCTTGCTCTCTCCTACTTTGTCAACATCAACTCTCCCCCTGTCCAAATAACCAGCGCTCGCGCTGGGGAATTGGCGACCAATGAGAGGCGTCAGCCCTCGGTGACGTCGGGTCCACGACACGAAACGTTTTCCATATCGATTGCTAATTATACCTGACATCTACCTCAATAAACAATACTAGTGCTGTCACAACACGACACGAGACATCACAACCAGACGAGAGGAGGAGAAAAGAGAGGAAGCGAAACCACACCGGCGAACTGAGTGATTCGTGACGTAATTCTAAACAGCAACCACATAAACACACAGTGGTTCTGTTGCAATGGCTCATTTCGGTACCATCACGTTTGTACCTCGAAACCAACAACAGAAAACGTGGAGAAGTGTCGCATATTTCACCCTTTTCTAAAAACGTCTGGCGCTCCCTGAATGCGTAAAATAAATGCTCTCCAATTACGCGGAGGCACCGTGTCGCAAACGCAGCGATCGTTTACCGAACCAAGCGTCTCCAGCCCCGCCGCGAGCTGTCAAGACGAATTTAGAAATACAAGTTCCTCAGCCCGTCTCATATGTACACGCCACTGCGTCTCTAACCATTTCAACTCATTTCCACAGTTCGCAAGAAAGACATGAGTCTGGAAAAAACTGCATGAAAAGAAGAGACCAGCGAAGGTTTAACATACTTGATCCCAGTTGTCTGATTATTGGTGTACAGGGTTCAGGTACCTGTATTAACATCGTTGACATCTCCCATACATCACTGTCACGTTTCATGTAAATAATCAATTATACTTATATTCATCTGTTCACAAATAGGAGGTAGATGTGGGAGGTTTTACTCATCCGTTTTGCAAAGAAAATAAGTGTCAGATAATCACATTATTGGCCTCGTCAACTCAGAGATGTGTTTGATAGAGTCAGTCATTAAGCTAGTTATTAATAAACGAGTTATTAGCAAACATGTATATGTAGGCTATATATATATACATTAT
>JBAJNP010012105.1:200-13847 GCA_036877545.1 Yasuhikotakia modesta | reverse complement strand
GGTCAACTTCCCAACAAAGTGTGTCTGCAGAAGAGCAAAATCCTGCAGACGACTTGGTACCTAAACGAAAGGCACGGCATCAAACCAGAGACAGTGGATATGCTGTTTTTTGTCAAAATATCTTTAAGCACATAACACTAAACATTTACTTTACATTTAGTCATTTAGCAGACGCTTTTATCCAAAGTGACTTACTAATGAGGAATATATCAACGAGTCAACATAAAGAGGCAAATAGACACTGGAAGTGCTCAAAATACAAGTTTTGGAGATTGCTCAGAATAAAATAAGCCACAGTAGAAAGGGATTAAATGAAATAGGGTAGGAAGTAGAAAGAAGAGAGGGATAGATTTTTTTTTAACTTAAGATGAGGTTAGGTGCTCATGAAAGAGATGGGTTTTCAGCTGTCTTTTAAAGATTGACAGAGATTCTGCATTTCGGATACAGGCAGGAAGATCGTTCCACCAGCATGGTGCTGTGAACGAAAATGTTTTGGAGAGTGATTTTGTGCCTCTGTGTAATGGTACCACAAGCCTTCGCTCCTTCAGTGAGTGTAGGTTTCTGGTATGAATGTAGCCACATAAGACTGAGTGTAGGTAGGGGGGAGCTGAGCCTGTGAAGGATCTGTAGGCAAGTGTCAGCACCTAGAATTTGATGCGGGCAGTAAGTGGTAGCCAGTGTAGCGAGATGAAGAGGGTTGTCACGTGGGCCCTTTTGGGTTTGTTAAAGAAAGACAAGCTGCAGCGTTCTGAATCATTTGTAGAGGGTTTATTGAGCATGTTGGCAGTCCAGCCAGACGAGCTTGTAAATGACCAGTGCCTGGACGACGAGTTGTGTTGCATGCTCTGTCAGAAAGGGCCTGATTTTCCTGATGTTGTACAGGGCAAATCAAACTAAATGTGAACGTTCTTGTTGACCTTGGCTGTAAAAATATTCATGTTTTTTTTTCACTTTAAATGGTAAAACATTTGCTGTTGTTGTTTTAACCATAATGTAGGTTATGGTCAGTGTTTTACTGAAAAGGTACACTGTAAAGGTAAAACTGTACCTTTACACTGTAAAGGTAAACAGGGGTAAATGGGTACCCAATACGTCGATCGCAATCTACCAGTCGATCTCTTTAGGCATGTTACGGTAATCTGTAATGCGATAAAATAAGAGATAAAACGATTTGATATGAACAATCCACACGTGGATATTCACAGCATGTATGCTGAGGAAGAGGCGTGTGCGCACTCCAATGTATCAAATTAATCATGCCATTAATTTATTTACATTTAAATGTTTGAGGTACTTTTTGTTATTTCAAATAATAAAAAATATAAAGTATCTCAATATATCCATAAATAAATATTAGTTATATATAAATAATAAAATATTAGTTTTGTATTTATATTTAAGAGGTTTTAAATAAGCAGGAGCACAGCGTAGCATACTTTAATTAGGGACCGAGCACTAATGTGCGAAGTCTATGCACATTAGAACTATGGTTAACATACATGTACCACTTTTGGTAGGTCTATAGAACACTTTAATTCATTAAAAAAGTCTCTTGGACTGAACCTCTAATCCCAACAGGCGATTATTTATTTTTAATTAAATCTGGATTTTTATTATTTTTGACAAATTCCACGCGACGTACTTTAACGAACTCCTCCTAGAGTTTTTGTCCGATCAACTTTGTGTTGGTGTCATTGTCATCTTAAGGCTTTTGCAATGTTAGATTGCGAAGCGTTTCAGTTTTTGTGCAAGAACACGACCGTGGCGGGCTGCCAAAATTTTGCATTTTTCCATGAAGAAAAAGGTGTTTTTTCTGAAGTGGCATATTTTACATTACGATTAATATATGCTTTTGCCCACAAATCACTGTTATTAAAGCCAACAGTTTGTGCTGTGTTCTGTGTCCCAGGTTCTGTTGGAGGCTCGTCAGGTCCTGATCCTCAGCATCTCCCTTAGTTCTGCTAACAGCTTGACACTTATTCAGAGGAAACAGGTACAGTACCTCAGTATGCAAAACTGATGTCATGTTCTTGATTTCATGTTTTTAACTAAAAAAGTTACAGATAAGACTGTATCTGTAAAAATGTAATCGATTGACATCCCTATTGTGTAGTGTTGTACGTTCTAATTAGGGACCGAGTACTAATGTGCAAAGTCCCTATTTTTTCTGTGTTGTTTATTATTATTATTATTATTCCGTTCTGACTTTCGTTGCACTTTTGAGGGCCTTAGCATGCTTGAAAACTCACCAGATTTTGCACACTGCTTGCAGCTTTAATTTTGTTTGTATCTGTATGTAAAAATGTGCAGATGTCTAGATGTAAAGTGCAATCTATACGATGTGATTTTGACCTTGTGAACCATCTAATCTTGTACACATTTTTTTTCTTAAAGCAAAGGGTAATGTGCCATAAATTTGATTCTATTCAAAATAATAAAAAAAAACTTTACAGCTTAAGTTTGAAGTCATCCCACATGACTTCAGTCCATAAAGTCTGGAGTTCATCAGAGTGCTTGATATGTGCCTAATTAAATTATTACCCGTTGATCACAAGCAACAGTCTTGTCTCTAAAATGACTTGCCAGTGTTTAATACTGTTGATTATTCAATAATGTTTGTGTTTAACCTGCAGCTGCAGACAGAGTATGAGCAGCTGGATTCAGAGCTGTCGGCAGCGTTCACCAGTCACACAGAACATCAACAGATTTAATCTGTACTGAAGACAAGCAATCTTCCTGAAATAAGATCATTCTCAGTTTTTTATATTATTCACTTTGACATTACTGTGTTTAAATAAACATTAAAATTTACTGTGCACTAGCATTACCATGTTTGTCACAACCTGTAATTTGTTTTCTTGTCAACAGGACACCTTGGTGTATTGCTTACCTAGACAGCATTTTATTTGTCTTAGAATACAACAAAATGTAGGAACAGGTTTTCTATGCTGTACTGTCCCAATTCAAAGCTTTGCTTGATCACTGTAACTTGTAAATACGTTTTAGGGTTTAAAAAAAGTACTTAATAGCTTACAGTACTGGGCTGCAAATAACAGCAAATTACCAAGTATGTGAACTTCAGTACAAAAACATTTATATTAATATGTTTTAAAATCCTGCTGAAGACATTAATCATCAACCGTTATTACGCAGTTTTAGAACTCAAATATGATGGATTTATTAAATGCATACATATTTGAAACTCATGAGTCAAATAACCATTTGTTAAAAAGTTTAAAAATCATTTCCACAAGTGGACTTAAGACATTGTATAGTAGCTGTCAAACATTTAAAATGAATTTCAAAATAAATTTGTAGTTTAGGGTGAAATATGACTCAAGACAATTATTACCCAAAGTAACACTACTGTACACTTTATTTGCTTGTTGAATGAGATTAAAACAAAAGGCGTTGAAGCGTTAGATGCTGCTTGTGCTGTGCATGTGTGTTCAGTCTGCTGTTACCTGTAGAAACTGGGTATTTACTTTTATATGCTTCGCTTCACTGCATTCAAAGGCACATTTCAACAGAACATTTGAGATTAAATGCATTAATTAGCATTACACTAACACTGTGAGCAGAACTTCGTAGCACTGGTTTTATAACTTATCAGTTGTGTGTATGTAGAGGGGAGAAAGGGAGGTGTCTTGCTCCGACAGCGGGGCAGCTCACTATGGTTTGGAGCTGTCCATAAATGAATAGATGAATAGATGTCCATAAATGAGATGAAACCAAGAATAATTAAAGCCTTCTAAAGTATGAGTATAATCTATATTGTGTGATCTATTAGTTTGGACTGAAAGTTTTCCAACACATAGTTCATATCTGGGGGGCTGGAGTCAGTCTGTTCTGGTCTGTAATGAGAAAGCTGTGCTGATGAATCTGGAGGAACTGCAATACTGCCGCCCTGCAGGAGTGGATGAACCATAGACATATGCACATTCAAATTATGAGCTTTCTCAAAGCGTTTGCCACAGATGGCACAGGCAAACTCCAGGTCTGCCTCTGCCTTGTGTTTGGTCATGTGATATTTGAGAGATGCCCGCTGACGGCACTGGAAGCCACACACCTCACACCTGAAACAAACACACAGATGAGGATCCAGGTCTCATATAATCCCAAACTGAAATCTACTAAACCATCAACTCACTGTAGAGGTTTGGCTCCTGAGTGTCGCATCTGATGCACAGACAGATGTTTCCGTTGCTTGAACGTCTGACCACACTGATCACAGATGTAGTTCCTCACCTCTAAAATCAAGATATTAGTCTTAGAATAAGACAGAATTCTAAGAATCATTTGAAAACTTTATTCTCACTTAAAAATGAAGAAATATCAGCTAAATGCCACATATTTTGTAAAGGAAAAGCATGCATATATTTTCAGAAGATAAATGGGGTATTTAAGTTTAAAATCAAATCACATTATATTCAACATTTACATTTAATCACACAGTAAATATTAAGGTAAACAGTTATGATGCAGAAATGACCAAATATTAGATAAACATATTTAACGTTTCTGTTCCCTGAAACCAAATAAGAACTAACCATTTCAGTTTCTTGCTAAGGCAAGAAGGTAGTAATGGAGGTAAAGGCACTAAAATTCTTATTCTGTATTATATTGTATTGAAAAAAATCCAAAACTGAAAGTAATATTAAAAATAAAAAGAACAAAAATGCTAACATGGAACTATATTTTGATACAGATATAATATAAAAATAAATCTAACATTTTCTATAAATAAAAAATGAAAATGTGTGTTCATCTGAGGATCAAGGTCAGTAACATCCATGATGACACAAGGCGAATCTTTCACAATCACTGCTGTGACTTATATTAAAAAAATTCTACTTGAAAGTATTTTGTTGTGACCTCTCCACTACACCTTCTATTCTGAACCGTTTCACTACTTACCTGTCCACTGACAATCATTTAAATAATCAGAGCTATCAGAGCAGAGATGGTTGTTTGTTCTTCAGTACCTGTGTGGATAAGCTTGACGTGTCTCTGCAGATATCTGTCAATCATGAAGACCTTGTTGCAGCCAGGATGTGGACACGGTCTTTCTCGCACTTCCTCGTGATGTTCCTTAATGTGTTTCTAAATTACACACATTCAGTCAGTCAGTCATCACTTGTTTGTGGTTCAGGTGATGAAGGTGTACTTACTTTCATGCCATCAGCTCCTCTATACACTGCTGTGCAGCCCTGATGAGGACATTTATAGATGGTGGGCAGCTCCTCGCTAAATCAAAAGCATAAACATTTTTACTGAATGTCAAGTAAATTTCACTTTTACACACAAACTTTAAAGAGGTTATAACATGAGGACATTTCTTTCTTACATATGAGAGTTTACAAAACCAAAAATATTTTTTTAGTTCTAGAGTTAAAACCAAACTGCCAAAATTATAATTCTCAGTAGGGTTAGGGTTAACCCTACCTAACCCTAACCCTAACCCTGAATGCTTCCACAACACATTTATACATTGCTATGCACTAGATACCAAGCTGTACATTTCTTCTGGACCCAGTGAGACACATAAATTCACCAAACTAACTGTATAATCAATATTCCAATACTCCTAGCAACCAATACTGTAGTCAAAACAGATGTTTTAATAATTAAACCAAAATATTCCAAACTGAACAACCTCCAACACTGTCTTACTCTTAACGAAATAAAGCCGCTTCATCAAATAAGAATCTGGGTGTCCTATTTGATAGCTCCAATATTTGTAAACTGAAATGCAGCTGACTGCGCTTTAAAATAACATCCTGCTACCTGGTTTGGTACTAAAAATCTCTGGCCAGTAAAATGTTTAAAGAGCTGGTGAGGTATCAAAGAGAGTCACAAAGAATGCAGGATTATTGCTTTCTGTAAACAAAACCTGTTAATCCCAAGTGACTGTAGCCACCATGGACATTTGTTTTACTGCCTACTTTCTTTCCTCGTAATTCAGAGCACTTTCATTTTTTTATGTTGATTTTGAAAATGTATAAGTAATATGCAAAACGATTAATGGCCGATGATATAATTTATTGATAGGTGAACTAAACTAATAAGCTGATCAAATAATAATACATTAATTATAAAATTATTTAGAAAGCACACGTCAAACCCCTTCTTCACTAGCTCCCCATAGCTGTTCGCATTAATTTTAAATTGCTGACCCGGGCCTTTAGGACAGTCACCAGAGCTCACTCCTGCATATACAGTTCCTCCATAATTATTTACACCCCTGTTTAAGATGTAGACATAGACTTCTAAAAATTCTCCTTTTTTTCTTAAATAACAGAGAAAAATCCAACCTTTCAAGTACATTTCTTTGGTGGAAAAAGAAACATTTAGGGGAAAAAAAAGCTGAAAATCACCTGTTCCACAGTTATTGGCACTCCTAACAATTCCTCTGAAATTGCCTGTAGCATATTGGGGTCACAAAGTCTCCATAACAACCATCAGATGCTCTCTACATGCCAACAAGCTGTTTGGCAGGCATGCAAGGAAAAAGCCTTTTCTCACTAACACTCACAAACGTAAACATCTGGAGTTTGCTATGCGGTACTGGGACTTCAATTGGGATTGTGTGCTTTGGTCAGATGAGACTAAGATAGAGCTTTTTGGCAACAAACACTAAGTGGGTCAAAAAACAAAAGATGAGAATGCTGACAAGCAGCTCATGCCCACAATGTGAAGTACGGTGGAGGATCTGTGATGCTGTGGGGCTGTTTCTCTTCCAAAGGCCCTGGGAACCATGTTAGGATGCATGGTATTATAAATGCTTTGAACTTCCAGGACATTTTAAATAAGAACCTGATGGCCTCTGCCAGAAAGCTGAAGATGGATCGTCATTGGGCAGGATAATTTCAATGATAATAATAATAATTTTAATGATCCAATACGTGGCAAAATCTACACAAAAATGGTTCAACAGTCACAAACTCTAAGTCCTCCCATCTCATGGCCATCTCAGTCCCCAGACCTCAACCTAATCAAAAACCTGTGGGGCGAACTAAAGAGGAGAGTGCATAAGACAGGACACACGACACCGGATGATCTAGAAGGATTGTGCAAAGAGGAATGGTCAAAGATCCCTCTCTCCGTGTTCTCCAATCTTGTGAAATGTTATAGGAAATTGTTTTTTTTTTCTAAATGTGTGATTACATTTTTCCATCAAAGTAATGTACTTAAATTCAAAGTTGGATTTTTCTCTCATTTTGCATTTGGGTTCTATGTTGGTTAAAAAAAGGAGAATTTTTAGTAGTCTGTGACCACATCTTAATCAGCGGTGCCAATAATTGTGGAGGCGCTGTATATGCCCCCTCCTGAACTATGTTCTACAAATGAGTGACGTCTGATTGTTCACCCCCAATGAGGTATCAGCTCTCTAAGACATTCAACCATTCTGTTCCTTCCTTGTGGAACAAGCTCAAAATCATTTGTGACAGCCCTCATTTTACTCAAAATCTGTTCAATAAACTTAAAGGTAAATGTTCCACTGACACAGAAATATTTATACATGTGCCCAGTTGTGAATTAAAAAAAAGGTACCATGGAGAAGCATTGCTTTTCATAACAAATATTCTGCAATACTACAAGCAGACAGGCACACATAATGATGGGCTAAGGCAAGCAAATGCGGCAAACATTATTTTACCGTTCAGCCTTGATGTTCTTCTTCCAGCCGGGCTTAGGTCCAGGTTTCCTCCTAGCTTTAGGCTCCAGTGTCTTAAGCTCTTTAATGTTCTTCTCTGAAGAACTGTGAGAGATTGATATTATTGAATTTACACAAATTCGTTGGTGACAAATTCTGTTGGTCTTGTCAGAGAAATAAATCTCACAGCAGTGTATTCCTTTATAAATAAAAAAAACAAAATGAAATGTACCACACAGTATAATGGCATATAATTCTCACCACTTCCTATTTAATACACACTGTTGTATTATTCTAGGTCTGGATTAGATTAGATTTAACTGTCATTACACATGCAGTTTTGGTCACACAACTTGTTATTTCCAGAGCCTTGGGTTGCCGACAATCAATCTAAAAGCATTTTGTGGTCAGTTTGTTAACAGGGTACATTTCTACAGACGTACACGGGCAAACAAGGAAAATACAAAACTAATCCATTACTAAATTTCAGTCAGAAGTAAAATTCAGTTAATAAATGAATGGGAAATGTTTTGTGTGCATATGTGCAGTACACACGCAATAAACTTGTTTCTCAGGACCGTGTTTTAGCAAACAGCACAGCATGTCATTTTTACAGATCCGTCGGCTGCTGGCTGAACCCAGTTTCATCAAAGGTTAAACAATCACATCTCTCTGTAGTGGAGCTGTGCATGACAGCACCTGGCTGTGATTGGTCGCTTCTGTGTGTCAATCTGAGCTGTTTACCTTTTGTCAGGGTTCAGATCTGAGCTGTCTTCAGAGGAGGTGCTCTTCCTTCTGTCCTCACACTCGTCATCTTCACTCAAACAGTTCCTAAAACAGAGGAACTGCAGCATCACATTCTCAGCCTCTCCATCATCCGCTGCATTTCCCTGCAATGATTCTTTAGGACCTTTCAGAGATTTTTAAGTTAAAGGGTTTGGTAATAAATCTAACTCTAACTGATCTAACTATATTATATATATAACATTTATAATAATCTCAAAACATCAGGATTTATCCCATGATGACCAGATAAAGACCTTGTTTGAAAATGTTTTCTACATATGGACAAAACACTAATGGAAACTCTTCTGTGCCCCAGTGAGGAGGTGAAGGTACCTGTCAGACGTCTCGCTGTCAGCATCATCTCTCTGCATCATTGGAGCTGAAGCTGGAGTCTTCATCTTCTCAACATACGGCATGTCTGACACAGCCAAACACAAGCACATCACGGGCTCATATACTACGTGTGTTACACTCACACACATACATGAATGGAGGACAAGCAGCCAATACGAACAAGAACATCCAACAAAAACACCCAGGCAGCTGTGCTGTGAATTCATCCCAATTAATAACCTGGTCCAGACATTTATTAATTTACTGCAGTCATATCTAGATTTTCCTGACAAAAATATTTAACACTGCATTACTTTTATATCTGACATGGGTGTTTATCGCTACTAAATAACAGACCTCATATAAGCACTAAACTAAAGCAGGACAGCGTAGCCAAAACTGTGTCACGTTGATCCACAATCATTTCGCATTTCACATTATTCTTTTAATTGTTATTCTGATTTAATAATCAGTGATTTGATAGTTTTCATCACTGATACTGTGAAAAGCTAAAAAAAATAATTGTGTGTGTCCAGAAGCTTGACTGCTGGAGTAGATCATGATCATGTGCATTCTCTTAAATCTGCTGTTCCTCACCTTCTGTGCTGTCAGTCTGAGAAGGAGCAGTCTCAGTGGATCTCGCACCAGCACATTTGGATGCTGACTGGTGGTTCTCGTTGTTGGTTTTCATTTGGTTACTTTCATGTTGGTCAGATTCGGTGGTCTTCAGCCCAGAACCATTGTCCATCATATATGTGTGTCCATTTACACAGGCCCACATGACCTTCAGAACCCCTCCACACCGAGACTCCAGCACCTCCTGCAGGTCAGGACAGAAACTGCAACCAGTGCCATGACTGTGAGCCCACGACACCAGACTGTGCAGACACCTGCGGTCTGAAGTGATGTGTGAGGCTACCAAAGACAAGAAATATAAGACAGGAAAACTTGCAGGAAAAACTTGGTTATGCTTATAAAAAAAATTCCCAGATTGTACTTACAAAATAAACTAATGTCTTCTTTTGATGAGGAGTGTGTAGTGGTGATCCTAAGGATATTTAGTTTACATGTTAAAAACATCAGAAATTATCAGAGATAATTTGATAAATGTCATGTAAAAAAACATGTTGGTTCAAGTTTCTCTCCAGTATAAAGAGTTTATAAATGTGTCACATGACATCTGCTAAATTATAGAACAGAAGACAAATGCCAACAAATCCATCACCAGCCACAGTACAGTTTTTGAACAAACCACTGTATTAACTTTACAAGGAAAGCTTATAAAGGATTAGGGATGTCTCTGACTAATGATTTTTCTAATTGACGGTTTGTCGTTCATTTAAGCCTAATACTTATTTATTCACATAAATATGTACTGTGGAGGGGGGCATTTAATAATGGTTATAGCTTAAGGATTGAGAAATATATAAAGCATTGCTATCATTTTTCTACATTGCAGATAAACTAAATACTAAGTCTATAGAATAAATACTAATTCATAATAATGAGCTTTTAAAATATAAATTAAGAAAACACATACAACGATCTGCATGTTACCAGTAAAATGACTATGAAAGGGAGAATGCAAACAAAACATCAAAACATTCAAATGAATAACTAAAAGATAAAGCAGCAAACACTACATCTAAAACAATTATCAAACATCACCATTAATTATTTTCTTATTTTAGAAGTGAACACCAAACACTTTCAAATGCTTAACATTTAGCACTTTGCGTTCACATTCTGGGATTTTCTGCATTTCTTTACATATCATGGTTTATTAGTAAAGTGTATCATGAAAATCATAAGATTTTAGCACACAAAGTCGCCTGCATTGTCAGGGTGAAGTGAGCTCAGTGTCCTGCTGACCGGCCCTTGAGAAGATGCGCTAATGCGGTGGATGTAGAAGGGATGCAGTGCAGTTGTATAGCAGATCTGGCAAGTGTAGCATAGTGTCTTTTTTGACATGTCCACACTTTCACTTTGACAAACGTCAATACGGACCCAATAACAGCACACCTTTAACTAGCACGAACAGCCAAGAAAATCCTCCTTCAATTTTTTTTCTGCTAATTAAAATTTGTTCGACCAAGACTTTCCTACTAACAATTAGTCAATTGTTAGGAGCAGCCCTATAAAATATGAAATAGAAAAACATGAAATGACCTTGTTTAATGATGTTGAATGTTCTGTGATCAGTTTAACACATGGATGTTCCCAGAGACTTTGATCAAAAGTTTAGTTGAAATTGTCAGGATACCTGCTGCACACACAGTTTGATAAAATCACAGTGTGATTTCTTGTGACTCTGGAGTCAGTGCTTTGTTTTTCTTTGTGTTTCTCTTACTCACTTGTCTCTGGGTATGAGATTGACCCGGTTCCTGAAGTTCAGAAGGATACTGTGGCACTTGTAGAACTGAGCATGGCAGTTGTTACAGATAAACTGGGACAGACTGGGATCTCTGTTCATGGGGATACCTAAGAGCTGCTGGAAGTCTGTGCAGAAGAGAGGATACACGCTGCAGGAGTCTCCATGAAGCTGTGCAAATGCCTGCCGCAGTCGGCGTGTGGAAAACTTTCCATGACATAGGCGACAAAACTCACTGCTCATCTTGCCTGCAGGTGAACCAGAGGTCATAGGTTAATATTCAGGGTTCCTAATCTCACCTAGTACAGAATACCAGAAACATCTCAGTTGTACAGTTTACGGTTCATAAATCTGACGGTACAACACTACCAAAGTTATGCTCCATGTCCAGTAGAAAAAAACACTCCACCACTCCGAAAGTTACGCGTCGCCACACGTTTAAACCACAGCGTTTAGTCATTGTAACAATGGTCTTGTTTAATCGACAGTTGTGGCATTACAAACACTTTAAAACGTGAACATTTATGGCGTTGGTTTGCTATCGCTTTGTAACACAGGGAAGCTGGTGGTGTAAAGTAGCAAAAAAAGAAATAAATACAAATATGAATGTAATAAATAATCCAGCTACCCGTGTCCGGCCGCGTTTTCTGTTCATCGACAAGCTTCACTCTGTTATTCGCTCTGACTCTCCTCGCATGTCGCCTCATCTTCACATCAGCACGACAGGATCTCTCTCTCACAGACATTCACTCATCACCGCTGACAGCGCGCGACAGAAACCACAGGTACATTAAATAAACATCATTTATGAGGCGTAAATACACGTGTGTCTGTATATTTGTACTGAATATTATCAGAAAACCGACTGTAGAAAACACGACCGGAAGTGCTCTTACTGTCAATAGTACCAGCGGATGTGACGTCACACAACGGCGGTCGCCCACAGCACCACCTGTGGCAGTCGGTGGATTTATGCGATAAAAATATAGATAAAATAGATAAAAATATACTTTATTACAAGCGATATCTTGTTATTTATCGTTATATTTTTGTCCACTCTCATACAAAAAATGAGTTTTTTATTGAATGAATTGAAATGTATTTATATAAACAATAAATAAACAATAAAAACCGTATAGGTGTGATTGTTTGATGATTGCTTCATATATTAAGTAGTGGTATCATGGCATGGCGAGGCAAACAATTTATATTACCAGATAAGACAGTTAAGTGTCTCATATCTACTGCTTGCATTAACTTAGTCTGATCTCAATAGTGTGGCTATTGTGAGTCACAGTTATAGGGCCACCAACACTGTCACTTACAAAAGACTTTAAAACAGTCCAATTACTTTCAGAAATAAATGGTTAATAACTATTCATTTTATGAATGAGAAGCACCATTTGACAATGGGCTATGGTGCTCGGCCCATCATTGCTGTTCAGGATTAAAGGGGCGTATCATTTTCCATTATTTGTGGTGCTTTGTAAAAGCAACCATATTTCTCTTCTGCATACTTAAAAAGGGTGAAAAATTTAAAAGATTTGAAATTGGACCATTTTGGGCAATTTTGTGATATCATAGATTAGCATTAAAATGCTGAGACTTAGGGGTGAGCTCATCACTGGAGTTGCACTAGAAAGCAACAACAAATGGTGATATTTCAACTTAAACATTTCATCTTTTAGCACTAAGCAGTCACATTATTACTTTTCCAGGTTAGGTATTGTCCATATTGCAGACTCAAATTGGATGGACATTGGATCTTTTGTGGGATTCCTGTGGTAGCAACATTACACTCTTGGCGCCTGGCATATAAAGAATATAATATTGGTACCTGGTAAATTGTGCTCTAAACTTCAACCAAAAAGACGCCATGATAAACCCACACAAGTGTTTATTATGTACAAAATAAAAAATATCCACTAATGGGAAAACTCAACTTATGTACATATACACATGACATATAATGCTAAATATTAAACTTATTTAGTGATAAATGGTAGCACAATATAAACCATTATCAACAATACACAATTTTCTATTCTGTTGAAAACTTATTAATATAAACCATAAATATTTCTCACAGAAATATTTCTTCATTTCATTCATTTTTAATGGAATAACAGAAATGTCAGTCTTACACACTTTAAATGTAATGTGATCATCATGCATTCTGATTGATACTAATTGTGTAGTGGCTGGTTCATCCTTCACCTGCATGCGATTACTGAAAAAATGTAACATCCTAATCCTTTTATCTGCAATGGAAAACACATTCAACACTCACAGTTATCTTTATAGATTACTTTTATTAAGTTGCAGTAGCAAAAACACATTAATTATCATTATATATTAACATCATAAATTATACTGCACAAGAATTATACTTTGTGATGTATGTAATATTTTATAAAGGGTGTCATCCTATACAGTGCTGCTTGAAAGTTTGTGAACCCTCCAGACATGGTTAGGTTTTGTGTAAAAAAAAAAAAAAAAA